>JAATLQ010034678.1:9755-24042 GCA_013421005.1 Heliconius erato x Heliconius himera
ATATATATATATATATATATATATATATATATATATATATATATATATATATATATATATATATATATATATATATATATATATATATATATATATATATATATATATATATATATATATATATATATATATATATATATATATATATAGAAAGAATATAGAAAGCCAAAAGATTTTTTTTAATTTCTTGTCTGCCTGTCTGTCGATTTGTATAGTCACATTTTTCTCTGAAAGTACTGAACCGATTTACTTAAAAGTTTCACCAATTGCTTTGTTTTTACTCAATTAACAATTAAAATTTGTGTCATTAAAATCGGTTCATTAAAAAAAGTAATCGTCTTTTAAATGAACTCATGGCCTCAGTTTGCCTGCGAATGTTATATAGCAATCGCGCTGCTAAGATTCTTGGCTAAAGAATGACATTCGAAACGTCTTGGTTATATGACTTGATAAAAATATATATTTTTGAAGCACTATTATACAGTATTTTATATAATAAAGTAAGTTTAAGTCGTAATTAATTCAACACAGAGATAAAGAACGATTTGATCTTACCTACCTACCTACGTGTACACTGTAATAACTACATATTTAACAATTGTACATATAGCTAATAATATATGTAACTAATTTAAAAACTGTACAGGAGTGAATATACAATCATTAGCTATTTTACAAAGAATATTATGAATCCTTACCCAAATCAATAATTTAACATTTAAGGCTGAAGCAGTAAATTAAATTATTCACTGGCATCAGCACATTTAACAGAGCTTTAAAATTATGATGAGACTTAAATAGCATGGATAAAAAGAACGTAATATTACAAAAATATATACGTGTAATAAATAATTAGCTTTATGTATATTTTATAAATATTAAATATCAACATTGGTCGTATTTTTTAATTCAAAACAATGAAAAAATCTTATAGAAATTACGATAATGTAGTAAAAAAATTATATTAGAAGTTATTATAGTTGTCAGTCAATTCTGTTTATTAAATGAATAATCATGTAGTTCAAGCGGACGAAGCCGCGAGCGGACAGCTAGTATTGAATAACTTGTAATCATTTTTTAATTTCATAATTATCTTAAGCAAATAAATAAATTTATATTAGTTTACTCTTGTGTACTCTCATACTCAAGTGTGAGGAAAGTCGTAGCGCAGGGTCACAAGGTTGTGGATTCGATTCCCACTCGAAATTAAATTATTAATATTTATAATATTGTATAAATATTTTCAGTTCTGCCATTCAACTACGACTACGGTGTGTCTTGACACTAAGTTCTCAGGTTCCCTCTGCCTATCCTTCTATGTGCACGAAACAACATGAAGCTAAAACAAAACGTCTAAAGTCTTACCAAAGTGAGCAAGGCCACCTTATATTGTATTCTTTTTTTTATAATAAAATGTCTAATATTATATTTTAGTAGTGTCCGATCGAAACAAGGTGTTCAGCCGAAACCGAAACCGAAACATTTTAATAAACTTTTTAATTAAAGACAAATTGAAACAGTCGATAGAAGTAGTCATTACCAACTATTTTTACCCTATATTGTGTGGTAATAAGTACTTGATACTTAGTTTCGGCATTGCCGAAGGTTCTGTCGTTTTTTCTCCGAAAACGAAACTATGGCCGAAACTACGGTTTTTCTCCTAAACTTGCCGAAATCGAAACCGAAACTGAACCTTCGTCGTTCTGTATAATAACAAAATAAACATCCAATATAGTCATTATTATTGTACATTTTATTTTCATAAGAAATAATAATAGTTTATTTTAAACATTCTGGACATTGCTTATTATTAATGAAGAATCTTTTAAAATCGTCATCTTTCTTTAAAAATTCAAAGTTTTCTATGGTCTTATTTGAGAGATGCCATCCAACTATTAGTTTGCAAGCGCCATCCTTTTCAGTGCAATATTCCAAAGGCAACCAAGGCGTCTCACTTCTGTTAGGATAGTAAGTATATTCTAAAACTACTCTCACGCCACAATCCAAGATATTCTCCGATAAATTTTTAATGAGACCTGAAAAAAGAAAAAATATTCTATCAATTGTTTTAGGCACATGTATCATTTCTTAAAATTTTCTCATGTATTCGTTAAGAGAAACCATGAAGATGTACTTTGTTAAAAACTATACGGAGAATATGGCTATTAGAACACTACAGGGTGGAAGTGTCAGCACCACTTTAAATGAAACCACAGTTTAAACTACTCTATAAAAGCCTAATACAATAAAAAAAACCCCCAAAAATTAAAAAGTGTTTTTTTTTCAACCAAAATATAACAAAATCGTAGGTATTGGCGGCAAAGTCCCACGTTGATTAACTTTTAGTAGTATTTTTGTAGTAATATGTGTTTATGCTGTTCTTGTAAAAGGAGCGCTGACACTTCCACCTGTATATTCATAATTTAAGTGTATCAAGAAATTATAAATGGAAATTCTAATATATTGTTATTTTTCCGAAACTTAATTATTGTGTTAAGAATGTATCCAATAAAAAAATTGAAGTGACCAACGTTTAAATATTTCTTACAAATTAGTATTAAAAAAAAGCAAAAAATTCTAATATATTGTTATTTTTCCGAAACTTAATTATTGTGTTAAGAATGTATCCAATAAAAAAATTAAAGTGACCAACGTTTAAATATTTCTTACAAATTAGTATTAAAAAAAAGCACGAGTCGATCTCGCCCACCGAGGCTTCCGTACCAATTTCAGGATTGTCGGTTAGCGGGAAATATAACTTATAAAAGTAGCAAATCAAATGTGCACTCATTTTATGTACCTACAAATAAATTTTCACATTTTATCTATATATAATAAGACAGTAAAAATATTTTGTCTGTACATTTAGTAATTTTGACTGAAATGGATAGAGGGACACTTAAAAAGAATAATAGAAAGCAAAAAGATTTTTTTTGAATTTCTTGTCTGTCTGCCTGTCTGTCTGTCGACATATTTTTGTCCACATTTTTCTCTGAAAGTACTGAACCGATTTACTTGAAAATCACCATCACCAATTGCTTTGTTTTAACTCAACTTAACTACTAAAGTTTAGTTCATCAAAATCGGTTCATTAAAAACAAAGTTATCGTCATTTGAAAGAAGTCGTAATTAATTCAACACAGAGATAAAGAACGATCTTGAAAGAAATATCAAGTAAATACAAAGATTTTTTTGGTTGGTTCGTTCATATAATATATGTAACTAATTTAAAAACTGTACAGGAGTTAATATGCAATTATTACTGTTATTTTACAAAGAATATTATGAATCCTTCAAATCAATAATTTAACATTTAACAGCCTTAAATGTTAAATTATTGATTTTCTGAAGCAGTACATTAAATTATTAAGTGATATCAGCACATTTAACAGAGTATATTATATAGGTAAAAAGAACATAAAGTTACAAAAATTTATACGTGTAATAAATAATTAGTTTTATCTATATTTTATAAATATCAAATATCAACAATGGTCGTATTTTTTTATTTAAAACAATCAAAAATTATTTGACGATAATGTCGTAAAAAAATCATATTAGAAGTCATTATAGTTGTCAATCAATTCTGCTTATTAAATCAATAATCATGTATTTTAAGTGGGCGAAGCCGTGGGTGAACCGCTAGTGTAACAATATATTTTCACATTTCATGTCAAATTTCATAACAGTAGGTCCACGTGACGGGAAGTATCCTAGAGGTCATGATCACGCGGCAAACAAAATACAGTAAAATCGATGCATATATGCTCGTTTAATTTTGCTTTATACCTCGATCCTGAGATAAATGGTCTTGACTGACGGACAACAAGGTGATCTGTTTTTACCTTGTATAAAGGTTCTGTTTTTACCTTTTGAGGTACGGAGTACGGAGTACAAAAAAGATATCTTTATTTAAAAAAAATATAATGCAACAAGACATAAGACGAGGTCGTTGACTTTAAAGTGTCAGTTTGTCCTTTTTAAACTTTATACACTTCTTGGTATTTTTCAATTTGTCAGTTATTGTTAAGTTGTTCAAGGTGACACTGTAGAAATGTAATACATATCTTTAAATTATTCCGTTTGTATATAATTTTTTATATTATTTAGAGGATCCTATAAATTAAGTCATTCTATAACAAAATGCTCCATTACCAAATTTTTATCTTAATAAATAAAATAACTAAAACATTAACTTAAATTAGCTTCACGCTGTATCCCGCACACTGCAGGGTAGGTAGAGTGAACCTGTGAAGTGTTAAAACACTCCGTTTCTGGAGGCATTGCGTGTTGAGTGGCAGGTCTCAACGCCGAGCTTTTGCCTCGACACCAGAGAGAAGAAATGGAAATATAAATTTAAATAAATATATATCATCTCCTCGAGTGGGGATCGAACCAGTCGATATAGTCACACTTTGTGCCCCTGCGCCACGACTGGCCTCATATATCGCGTTTTATGAGTTAATATAAAGTAATTACATAGATATAAAATAAAATCAATAGGTATTTGTAACATTTTATATTACAATTTTATAAACAGCTACTGTGTGTCATTTAAGACTTGTATGTAATTTGTATGGTATATACATACGCGAGTGACGAGCAATTTTCTATTTAAATATAATTACGTATCTGGTCTCTTAATAATGCAGGAAGGTAAAAACGTACACGCTATATTAACGTATCATTATAATATCAGGCTAGTGTTCCTGTACATCTCAGTCATTTTAAAATACCTATCATCATTTTTATTTTTATTCCTAACAGCAATATTGATAGTTTTAAAAAAATGTTCTAGAAATTTCCCCCAAACGAATTAGAACTGTCAACTATCACGTTTTCTCAAACCTATCGCTACACTACCACAATGCCACATGTTAACCACTATTAAACAATATCTCCTGAATGCAGACTAATTAGGTTCCTTTTTTTTGTTTCACGCTGTATCCGAACATAACAATGATATACAGATGATATCTGGTATCCAGTGCTGAAATATTCCATTCCCATTAAAACTTTTCTACATGAAAGCGTTGAAAAAAAAATTGTATCCCGATGGAAATAGATTAATTTAATTATTAATAACACATATTACAAAAATAATAATGAAAAAGTTTTTTATTTTTTTTTAACCGAACAATATATGAGCTCGTATGTACTGAGACAATGACAATTACAGACATACTCGTATATGATATTGCATGCAGCAAAACGAAGAATAACAAGAAAATTATAGACTATTACAGGAAACATTATAGCATAATTATGCCTAAAATTGAAATATACAGTCTCTTGTTTATTGTAGCAACAGCATAGAAAAAAATTATTTAAATTTTCATTTGGAGCATTTTGTGTAAGTTTTTATTAAATATACTTGATAATGTTGACGATTCTTCTGCCGTTCAAAATATGCGGAACTCACTCTCCCCTTAGAGCGAGAAATGAAAGGTTAAATACTAGCGATACGCTCGCGGCTTCGCCCGCTTGTACCATTGAATTAGTTATTTTATACACTGAATTACGTTCGTGTTTTAATATATCTACGAGTATATATATGTGTGTGTATGTTATTCATTACATATTATGTGAAAATTATTAATAACCTGGGGTTCATTAGCCTAATTCCTATAAGAATAATCAATTGTTTTGAAAAAAAACCTATTATCCCATAAAACAATTACGGACTCGATGCAATCCGGTTACAGGTGCGATAAGTTGACGCCTATTTATAGTATTAACATTATGTACATAAATACCACTATATTTCTTAATCTTACTTATTTCACTTCACCCTGTACCCTGCACATTGCAGGTTAGACAGAAAGAACCTGGGAAACTAGTGTCAAGACACTGTGTTCCCAATAAGACACTCTCGTTCCACAACGTCAAATTAGGATTTGCACAGGAAATTTCAGGTTTTATAAAGTAACAAAGGTCTGGCTTGGTTTGACTCGGGTGCCACGATGAATGTCTCTAAACGCAACTTTTAATAATTTCTTGATAGAAAAAAATTCTTACCATTTTTACATGTTTCGTCTATAACTCGCCTTGGTACAGACATAAATGTTTCAAGCGTGTAGTTGAAGGTCGGCTTAAGGCAAAGATAATCGTCCTCGACATAGGGAGATCTTTTTGTTGTTGGTATAGTTTCATATTTAATGAGGGAATTGAACGCACACTCATCTCTTCTTGAGGTTATCTGTTGAAAGACGATGTTGTTTTTAATATATATATATAAAATAATATGATTTTTTTTTTGTTTTTTTTAATTTCACGCCCCACACTTAGTAGGGTAGGCAGGGAAGACATGGCAGTCTTGTGTTAAAGCACAACCGTTCACATTAAGACACTTCCATTTCCCATTGTCTGTCGATTTCTGGAGGGATTCTAGATAAAATGCCAATGGTGACTATTATATTCATATATGTATATATATTTTAGCTTTACGCTGTACACCTAGCAGGATAGCCAGAGAGAACGGAGTGTCAAACGCTGCCACTGATTTTTTTTCATATTTTTTGCGTGTTTTTAAATTTTTCATCAGTTATATAAACGTTTCGCAGCAGCGAACAGCGTCGGCACCAACACTGAACTACATACAACTAAATATGCAAATTTGCTGACGTTTCTATTTCTCACGTTTCAAAGCACCGTTGAATTTGTTACCAGCACCCTCCCTCTTTACTAAACATACTTCTCAGTTAAGTCTCAGTCTTCTCAGTTCTCTCTCTGCTTAATGGAGCTTAGAATTTATTTCTGTAATTTTTCGCTTCCCCTTTGGTCTCAGTCACATCCGTCACATCTAATAATTCATCCATCTTCTGTTCCATCCCTTATCTGTCGTTCAACGTAGCTATTTGTTGTGCCGTCCTTTATTTCCCGCCGTTCCGGACATGGCTTTTTGGGTGGCGGTCCCCACCGCCGCATTCGTCACCACTTGACACACGAGTGGGGACGTACTGGTGCGCGTCGTCTCGGGAGAGTGCTCTATCATTACTTTCTCGTAATCTCTTAATCTCTTAATAATAGTATTTGTAGACGACTACAAAATACATAGATTTTGAGTAAATTGTAATCGAAAAAGATATAATATTTATTTAGATTGGAATTATTAAATTCGTAAAATATTTCGAATGGAATGTCCGATTTTAATAATTTAAAGAGTAAACTAGAGATAATAACACAATCTCCAATACGAAATTATTTATTTGGAAAAAGATACATATAAAGGTATGGATAACATGCTCTGGTTATAGTCGGCACTTCTATCTAATATTAAACCGTAAAAAAGGAGTTGTATTGTCAAAACTACAATAGTAAGATATATAGTATCCCAAAGTTTTTTTTTTCAGATATGGATGTTTTTTAATTTTGTAGATAATATTTTGACTCCATCTTTAACAGTTTCTGCAGCGCATGCGATGAAAGACATTTTATCCCAACTTTTTTACACCTTGTGTTACATTATTAGTAATACGAAGGCGTTCCTAATTATTGTGTTTCATTGTTTAAGGCTAAGTAAGAATTAAGCCGTAATGTTATATACAACATATAGCACTCCTGAAGAATGTAGCTTTCATAAAAAAAAAAAAAAAGTAAATCCAACCAGTAGATCCAGAGATATTAGCGTTTAAACAAACAAACTCTTTCGTTTTATTATATTATTATATATTTAATTTCCTCAAGTGGGAATCGAACCCATAATCTGTCGCGAAGCCAATCACACGCTTGCACCGCAACTGGCCTGAAAATAAAATTAGCTTCAAAAATAATTCAAGATGACGCAGTTAGATAGTATCTGAGTTTTAATATTTTGTTTCCAGATTAGTTTTCCACAAAATATGCTTTATAAATATACACAATTACATTTATAAAGCATATTTTTAATAACTTAATACTTTAAAGATAATTTATTGTGTATACATAATATTATGCACTTATTTTTCGCTATAAAAATAAATTGCACACTGCTGCTTAAAAATATTTTTTTAATTTAAACATTATTAAAAATGTAAACGTAAATTTTCCGATAACATTATTAGTTGGAGATAGGTCGCAATATCGCAAGATATGCAGAAAGAGTTCAAATCTGTTCTTCAATTTCCATTCCAATTCTGTCCAAGTCTTTTCACGTTCAACCGTTGTTGACCGGTGAAGAATCAACTCATCTTATAATGGCCAGCCATTGATGATCGGTGACAAGTTAACTCACCATTGTGCTTTTATTATTGTTTTCTCTTACTATTGCTTAAATTACAGTCAATATAAAATATTGTTGAAAAAAATCAAAATGGCCTCTACAACAAAATGGCGGACTACATATTTTTTAAATCGCTCTTGATACAAATTAAGTTTTCAAATTAAAGGACTTGATTAGAATAATATAGCACACTATAAAGTAAATCATAAATGGCCGCCACAATAAAATGGTGGACTACATATTTATTAAATCAAGGTCGATATAGGTATCAAATGAAAGCGCTTGTGTAGAATAATACAGCACATCGGAAGAAATCCAAAATGGCCACCACAACAAAATGGAGGACTATATATTTTTATTAATTATTCTCGATATGGGTATCAAACAAAAAGGGTCGACTAGAAGAGAGATGATGTTGTTGTTAAAAAAAAATTATATATACTACTATACCTGTCATGTATGGACATGGAAAACCACTTAGGCAATTAGCTGTGACAAACTGTATTTAGACATGATACTTGACAGTGATCACCCATATTATTAAATTCTCACGCTCTGCAAGTTATGCAATGTGAAAAACATTGCATAACTTGGAAAATTCACTCACTATGGAAAAAGGCCTCTATCATTCCTCTAGCTAAAACCTAAAATCCCACCTCTTTCAGTGAATATCTTCCGATTTGTATAACTCAAAATCCTGTCCAAAGTAGTCGAGTCTGTCATCCACGAACATTTATACACTTTCCTATTATCAAATAATCTCTTGGGCCCTTACCATTCCAGTTTTCATCCATCACACAGCACTGTTGGCGCGCTGATCAATACAGTACATACAAAGGACATTCGGTGTGCAATGGACAATACCAAGCTCACTGCAATGGTTTTTAGTAATGCCTTCAACTCTTCGTGCAGTTAATATTTCTCTTAGCGGTCTGAAATGGTTTCATTCATATGTGTTTCGAACGTCAGCAACGTGTTATAGGCAATGATGTGTCATTAGGTTTACTAAATATCACAGCTGGTGGACCTCAAGATGGCGTAAATTCACGTTTATTCTTTTCTATTTTTATTACCAATAGTTATCATACCTGCTCTCCGCCTTTTAACTGTATGCAGTGTGCAAACGACTTACCATTATATAGGTCATTCGATATAATAGAATTATCTAAGGCTGGACCTCGTTGTTGTGGAATCATAGACTGAATTTTTTGGCCATCTTGTTAATACAAATAAATACAAATTAATTACATTTAGTTTTTGTCATAAAATAAGAAATGTATGTTTGATTATGGACTGCAATATGTCTTACGAAGTTTACGTCAACAAAGTCTTGCTGAAATGTGGCACGGGGCGCTCCTTGCAAAACATCCGTCTTACTGGCTTCCCAAGAATTTATGCAAGCAGATAGCCAGCTTTTTCACTGGGTGCAGTATCAAGGTCACTGTCGACGTTTTCGGCTTCAATTATATGCTCGCGAATGCTGGCGTCACCCAAATCTGACTGCTATCCCCCACGCTGCTTCTTTTGACCTGTTAGACTTTTCTCAATGACACGTTAGACAATTCATACGTGCATTGCTATGCAAGTGATAGCACAGTGGACGCTGTATTTTCCGGCCATGCAAGTCCTTCTCGGGAAATCGTATTCCAATGCCTCGTCTATTTTCTTATGAGGTAAAATGATTCCAAAAGACACAAGTTTGGACGTTAGCCATTAAGAAAATTTCCATAAGTCGTGTCACCAGTTTTCGTGAACACTCCTCTTAAAACTGTGCTCAGTACCAGCATATTGGTTCTTAGCGTTACTAGTGATTGATAGAATCGCGATCATTTGAAAAGCAATGCCAAGTTGACCTCAAAGAGAGGAGTCATCGGCAGAACGAGACATTACTTCACGCCAAAATACTGATTGACCCTGAAGGGCCAGGTTACAATGATCTGCGAAAGGTTTGACACTTTGGCTTTGCTTAAATACGTTTCCTGGTTGAGTTTTATTACCACAAAAAGAAGAAGAAAGAAGAAGAAGTCATAACAAGTCAAACAGTTCCCCCTTCATAAGAAGGGGGAACTGTTATTATAAGGGTACATTTTTTTCTTAATAGAAACAGTTGTAAGATTGTAAATGTAAATTTTCAGATGACATAATTGGTTGATGATAACTGCTCGCAATATCACGAGATATTTTAAAAAGTTCAAATATTTTGTTCCAATAGAACTTTGTAAAGTATTAAGAATGTGATATATTTTATAAAAAAATGTCTAAAAATTAAAAAGCTATATTTATATATGGGTACAACTTACTTCTTGCCCGATGCATCTAGGTGTCGAAAAGAGTTCCGTAAAAACATTATACGGCTGGTTAGTTACCGGGTACTGCACCATACCGTTGCAAAGTGTCCAAAAATCATCTCTGATAAAGTAGACGCGAGGAGTCCTTTCTAGCGTTGTTACTATAAGAACTGTAACTCCGGATCTATGCAAAAAAGTTAACATAAAAGTATAAACACGATATTGTCATATATGTATCGACTTGGACATCGCATGATTTGATTATTAGTATGTATCACACTACACAGCACGACGGGCCAGCAACCGAATTCTTCACCAGAGTCCTTCCGAATATGATGTCTATTATGTCTTTCGATAGGTTGTGTTTTCATGCGATGTCCAAGTCGATCTATTTGTTTAAAACGTAAAATATTTTTAATATTGGCATGATAATAATTTATGTAATAACTTAAAACAGAAGGTCCTTTAAGTAGAGACTAAATAGATTAACCGACTTGATATTACATGGATCTCACAACTTTTTACGGTAGAAAGACTGAGCTGCGAGACTTGGGTTTTTTTACAGGATGTTTTTGATGGCATCTCACTTCTTTTTGTAGAGTCCTACTTTTTGGTACCTATCTACACTTATTATTTTCTATTATACAATAATAATGATTCATAAACTGCAAATGTAACCTTGTAATCCTATACATTTATATGGGATTACAAAGTTATTCATGCAGTTGGTGTATTTGGAACTGGACCGAAATTACAAAATATTTAAGTTTTCCCATGATTAAGACACTAAACTCTATATGTATTCTAAATTTGAAGCTTCTATGTCTGCTAGAAGTGCCTTGGACTTTTGATGATCGGTGAGTCAGTCAGTGTCTGACAAAATTTAGAAACTTTAACAAGTTGTCATTCTTAAACTACTGGTTCAAATTGACTGAAATTTTAAATATACCGTGTTTATATAATGCCTGATTGGTTACTGAAAATTCAGATTTATTGTTTTATCCACAACGAAATTATAGAGGGGTCGAAAATGGCCTGAATTGCTTCGAGAAAAGTATGGTACGGCCGTGCCGCTTTTTTTTGCTCGACTTGGCGGGGGCATTGCCGTGCCCCCAGATGTGTAAATACCTACAATTCTTATATCTTGAGACCAGTCGTATCGCATTGGTAAAAGCGTGTGACTGTTAACGCGACACGTTGTAGGTTCGATACTAATCAGCGTTGAATTCCACCACTCAAGCCGCAAGGCAAAATTTGGCGGAAAGTGAGGAACGGAGTGTATTAACACTTTGCCACCTTGCTATAAGTGGGGTACTCGGTGAAGTGGAAAAAAAATACAAAATAGGTTAAGAAAATATTTTTATATTTAATTTATTCTGTGTTAAGTACCATTTGATCTTAATGATCATAATTATTACTTTACTATAGTGTTTGTCACTCGTTTAGTAGTAAAAAAGAAAAAATTAAAAAGACCATTCGGGAAACAAAACGTAAATTATCGAATACAAGGTAGGTATATTATGTCACATAAATAAGATAAAAGTACAAATAATACAGAAAAAAAAACATGTATGCGGTCTTATTGCTTCAAGCAATCTCTTATGGACAACCTTTACTAAAAATAAAAGGACTTGAAATATAACAAAGGACAAAAAAAAAATAAGGTAATGTGTATATAAGCAAATTACCTTATACTTTTTTGTCCTTTGTTATATTTCGAGGCCTTTTATTTTTATCAAAGGTTGTCCATAAGAGATTGCTTGAGGCAATAAGACCGCATACATGTTTTTTTTTCTGTATTATTTGTATTTTCACGCACCAGCGTGTTCAGCTAAGTTAAAAACCTGGAAATAAGTTATGTCTATTTTACACGTACCACGCTACTTTTATGTCCCTCATAACACGTTAACCAATTAGTCTCCATGCATGAAATTTAACATATTTGTTAAAATTTCTAGCTTGTAATGTATGTAAAATTTAAACAATTTAAGTTAAACCGTTTGAATCTGACTCACTCATACATTAAAAACATAGCCCACTTAGAGATGATTGATATACGTATAAATAGTCTATATAATTATTTATATAAACTCTGAAACTGATAAATGTTGACGATTACTATGCAGTAAGTAAAAAAAGTTTATTATAAAATTTAGACCAAAGACATCATGAATATAAAAGCCATTACCAAAATGGCAAAATATTAATTATTAATAGTAATAATTTATTTACAAGGGCGCAAAATCGATCTTTTTAATAAGAGGCAAAAGAATTGTAGGAAATTGAATATAGAAGGGTGAGCATTTGCAAATTGTGCGATATCTAACAGATAATCATCTAAAGTGACCACGATGATCAGAAACGTGATCAAATTTATGTATGTCTGCAATGATAAAGGTAGTGAGTTGTCTAAAATTATTCCTAATTGATTGTGTATTGTTTGGTTACGCCCTAAGACCAACCCTTCCTCCACCAAGCAAATTTTCAAAAATCATCAAAGAATTTACAAAGGGAAGTAATTTTTCGAGTTGTTATTTAAATATAACTCGCGCATACGCGGCGATCGCGTAAACACCTACAGTATATACTACGTCCCTTTAAAATAATTTTTATAGTTTTTAATCAACAGTTTTTGTATAAAATGCATTACAAATTATTAATTACGTTGCATTTCATTCTTATAATATGATACCGAGTGCAGTTGTGCAATAAAAGTGATAAATTTCATTAAAACTGTTCAAAACTTTCCGTTAAAAGTTCTTTGTGTGTTACGACCAGTGCTTGCTAGTTGCAGTATTCTATGACTCATAAGTAACTACTCTCATCGTAAAAACAATAGATACGTTGACTGGCACCCGGTTTTCCACTCCTACCATCTGTTCAACGATAGCGCAGCGGCTAAAGCAGTAGCGCTAAAACGCTGATAACTGAGTTCGTAATCAAGCGCACGTAGGGCTTATTATAGTATCCGCTACTTTTTTTTTTGCATTGTTTTTATTTATTATTTTCTTTTTAATAAAAACAATGAGTCAGCAAAAGGCTAGCGATTTAAGGTGTGCTGGCTGCCCTAATACCTATAAAAAGGTGGCTTTTTTAAATTGCTCTCGATGTCATGATAAATACCATTACTCGTGCATGAATTTTAACAAAGAAGATTACCTAAGCTTATCGAAATCAGCAAAAGATAGTTGGGTCTGCCCTTCATGCCGCTGCAAGGAACCAAGAATTGGTGATAATACCAATACACCAATACGACCCACATTAGCTACTCTTAGTTCAAGCCGAAATGAAAGGTTTTCAGATATTGATAATGTCACATTACGCCAAAAAATGAACACAGAACAATACTCAAGAAAAACTTGCACTACATCGGACACCATCCGGGATATTTTAAGAGATGAGTTGCAGCAATCATTAAAAATACATTTCCAAGAAATTAAAGCTCAACTTGAATCATTTGAAAATTCTCTTTCTTTTCTAAACGATCAATTTGACTCAATATTCAAAGCTCAAGAAATTCAAAAACAAACTCTTGTACAGCAACAAAAAGAAATTGATTTACTTCGAGCATCAAACCAGGATCTTTCCGCACGCCTCCGCCAGATGGATCAATTAAGCCGTTCAAATAACATTGAGATCCAATGCGTTCCTGAAAATAAAAATGAAAATCTTTTGACAGTAGTCCAACAAATTGGTCGAACTATTAAATGCGCAGTAAATGAGAGCGATATCCACTACGCTTCCAGAATAGCTAAGCAAGATTCCAATAGCCCTCGTCCCCGTTCTATATTGGTTAAAT
>JAATLQ010034679.1:8209-24050 GCA_013421005.1 Heliconius erato x Heliconius himera
TTCCATGTTAATTCGACGATTCAAAAGTGCTTATAAGAGTTTATTTGAATAAGTAATATTTTGAATTTGAATACTTTAATGATTGTATAAATTTATCATATAAAAGTTGCTCATTTGACAGTATGTCCAAATATATATAAATAGACAGTTTCGTTAGCCATGATCAGTCGAATAAACTAAACAGAATGTGACGCTGCTCGTTTTATTATTCCCATATTCAAACCACTACTGGAACACTTTATTAGGTTCTAGTTGGATGACAATTTATTTTTCAGTATAATTTCAAATTATTATATTAAAAATAAAAAATAAATTTAACAAATGAATACTAATAACATTATCGACTTAAACGCAATAAAACCTTATACTACAGGTCTCACGGATCAAAGTATTTATGTCGGCGAAGAAAGTTTAGACAAAACAAAAGCTGTACGTCCCACATTCTCGTTTACACATCACGTGTTCACGGTGTTCGTGAACAGACAGATGTTTGAATTATTTTTTTGATGGTTTTGATATATTTGAAATATTATTTTTATAGCTTCTTGCTTTTTCTCGCGTAACATGCCAGGCTGAGGAAACTTAGAGTTTAAGCACTTCGTTACCCACGCATCGCCTAATTTTCGAGATCATGTGTCCTGAGTATCACAACTCAACGCCGCACTTTGTCCACGCGAGAAACGAAACACTGTCGTGATGGAGTAAATCTTGCTTACATTTTTTATCTCATAACCCCTTTTTAGGTAGTTTACAATATGTTGGCAAATTTACAGTAAAATGATAAGTAACTTTAAAAATGTAATCAAATAATCAGCTTCACGCTGTATCCCGCACACTGCAGGGTAGGCAGAGGGAACCTAGTGTTAAAACACTCCGTTCCGTCCGAGGCATTGCGTGTTGGGAGGCGGAACTCAACGCCGCGCTTGTCCTCGACACCAGAGCGAAGAAATGGAGATATAAATTTAAGTAAATATTTTACTCTTCGAGTGTGGATCGAACCCAGAACCAGTCGGTTTTTACAGTCACACTTTGTGCCCCTGCTCCACGACTGACCTTTTTAAAAATGTATATAAATTTAAAAATGTACATAATCCTAAAAAGAATGTTAAATGTTTTGTGAGTGTAAGAAACACTAACACTACAACAGTACAAGTAAGTAGAATGTATCTTAGTTTAAAAAAAAATAAAAATATCCATTTCTTAGTTATTTAAGAATTGCATAACTTTATACAATATATTATAAGCTCACACGTTCTATATTGGTGCATCTCATATTTTTAATTTCATAATCAACCCACAAACGAAGATCGTTTCACATTTATCAGCCATGATCACTATACAAACATCATTACAACTGTCATCTGTGCTACAGTTTTTTAAATCAAACGTCTGGAACGCCTTATAGATGGATATGGGAAACTATAAATTCTTTCACCATACCATCCATCCATTATTTAGAATGAATATGAAAATACAATTAAAAAGCTACTAAGAAATATTATTTTTGGGGATATGGATATATGGTGACCATCCAAAGTGTACAATCGATTTTTTTTTAATAATTTGCTATTTATACCTACTGATTACTTCATTTTCAAGAAAGAGAATAAAATTTAAACGTAGTTGGATTCGAACACCACACCTCTTGGACTATTTTCGACATATTTTTCTTACTCAAGTATGGAAAAACACTTTAAAAAAATTAAAAATGCTTAACTATGTGTAGGAATTTTTATTAGTACGTCGTTCGTGCTGATTCATTCTAATTAATGTATGTTTACAGCTAAGTAATAGTTCTTCCATTTCTGACATTTTGTAGGGTAAGTAAAGAGATTTGTGTTTCCGTTCTTAACTTTCCACTCAATTAAAGAAGTGGCGTGTTGATATTTGAGAATCCAACGTCAATTTGTTTACGCGCAAAACTTCTGTTTGATATAAAAAAAATTGTACCCTCAAATGGGACTCGAATCTACTGATTGGCAGTAAACTGTTCCAGTAGTGGTTTGAGCAGCGTCACGTTCTGTTTAGTTTATTCCACTGATCTATGTCTAACCAAACTGTCTATTTATAAATGATTGGACTTATTGTCAAATGAGCAACTTTTATACGTTAAATTTATACAATCATTAAAGTAAATGTATTTGTCCATACATTATTTACAAACCAATGTGTCATTAATTATTAGCTTTAATTAAATTGAGAATAACATATTGCTTATAGGTCTTAAAATAAAAATTATGCAATAGGAAATTGAATAATTCTATTTAGTGTTGCACGAAAAAAAACGTTTTTAAAAGCTTTTATTAACGATATTTTTAAAAGCTTTTATTTAACTTGCAATGTTACATACATAGCAAGTTAATTAAAAGCTTTTATGATCATACAAATTGTGTATAATGAGGTTATAAGCCGATAGTTAAAATTTAAAAGAAAAAAAATATTTTCTCCTTTTTAGAGCGTTTAAATAAAAGCTTTCTCTAAAAAACTTGTTTTTGCCTTTAATCTATTATATGTTAAAATATATAAAGTTAATGAATTTACTCAGTTAGTGTTGGGGTCCCGTTTTACAATTTGGATACAGCATTCTAAAAATACATTGTATATAAAAAATAAAAACTTAACGACGATAAATTTAAAAATAATAATAATTGAGCAATTAATTCTAGGTTTTAAATTCGATTCTCATTGCCTAATCCATAATTACAGACAGTGTTGTCTTCCTACGGCTCGAGTAGGATGTCCCGTCCCTACTTATTACAACGCCGTAGGGCGGCTTAGGGCTGTACAAACAGAATTTTACATTAAAAAAATTATAACAAATTACACTCGAAATTGGTATTTTATTACTTTAAGAGATTAGCAAATGTCTGTAGAGTTCACGGTGCGTAAATGTTAAATCAAAAAAAAAAATCTTTGTTAACATTTTTTTTTATTTTAAGTAGATAATTTTTTTATCATCTTATTATTATTTTACTTTTACGTAAAAATCATTTACTGATTGTTTTTATTAGAGTCTGTCGATTTTAAGAAAAGACGATACAGATTCTTATACATTTTAGTGTTGTGCTGTTTTTGTATTGTTACTGCGTCATTGCGTATATTTGGGTGCAATTGATATGAGTTCGATTCCCGCAGCCCTTTACGAAACGAATGCGGATCAACACGTTTTAATATAATAACATTTATAATTTTAATATAATAGCTAACTAAATATGTTATTTTCCTTCCCTTGCTCCGGTGCGGTGTAAAGGTCTGCAAGCATGACATTTTGCAGTATGTAGTTATCTATAAAGTTGAAAATGAAATACCTAAAGAAAAAAATATATAGCAACACCAAATTTGTGAAATTCCCGAGATGTAATCAAGCTTCGAAATACTAAATGCTACAAGACATATTTATATAGCAATAAATTTAACACCTAACAAGCATACACGGTTTCATAGTTATTGCACCTAAACCACACTGACAGACTGACATATTGACAGAGCGGCTTACAGTGATTTTACTGCGCCTTTAAAGGTAAAGTTTTAAAGTAATACATATATGTATTAGCGTTCGGTCCAAAAGTGGTAAGAACTTGTCGCCGTGACGGATTGCGTACGATGGAGATGCACGACATCAAATACTATTATATTAAATCACAAGTGCCATATATTTATGTGCCGATAATTCCAGTTTCTTTTTATTTTAATTGACGTGACGTTGTTGCGGGTTATGTGTCTATTATTCATATTTTTATATATGTTATAAAGCTGAATAGTTGGGTTGGTTGAACGCGATAATCTCGGGAACTGTTTTTTAAAAATATGTGTTTGTTAATAATATATTTATCACAACGTTAATAGATTTCATATAACTCACTTTACCTGCTGTCAGCATTACTTCGGACCCTTAGAATGTATCGTCAATCGTGTCTCATAGTCAACTCTTAGTTATTACAATTTGACTAGGCGGGCCTAACCGGAGGTAAGGGGCCGTTCAAGTATTACGTGAGCACTGCAGGGGGGCGAGGGGTCTAGGGTTTGCTTATTTTGACGTGTTCAATGAAATATTTTTAAGAAGATTGCTTATTTTTGATGACATAGGGGAGGGGGGGTCAATAATTGCAAAAAAATTGCTTACGTAATATTTGAACGCCCCCTAAAGGTAAACTGGAAATCAAAAAACAGTCATTACTGCTGTCACACTCCTTCCCTATTTTCTGCTCATTTAAATGTGGAATGTTATTTAATTAGTGGTAGATTATGTTGAGGAAACAAACAAATGTTAATTAAACTTTTCAGGAAAATATACCATCTTTCGAACGTTATTGTGCTTACTGTTTATATTGCATTGAGGACTCGAACTTGTTTCGAAAATTTGGTGGGAAGCAGAAAGCGGGAAAGTCTACACTAGAAAAAGCGTCAAGATGAAAATTAAAAAAAATAATAATATAAAAACCTAATTGCATAAAAGCCATAAAAAACATGCCAAATATTTTACTAGGATCAGCAGTCGGGAACAATTTAAATTTTACAGTGCTCATTGGAAAAAATCAATTGATTGAACAATGTGGTTCAGTAGATACATACATTATATAGGTACACAGACTGATAAACACATTACCCTCGATCGCGCCGCGCCGTCGGTTATAAAAAATATTGCAGCAATTTAACAATACGACTACTTTACAATGTACTACTATAATTCTAAGCAATATTTGTAAAGAAACTACAACAACAATAAACGTGAGTGGATTAGACTTTCAAACTGTGTAAAAGGGCAAATAGACTATATTTTATACAAACATGACATTATTGTTGACTAAGTTCTGTAGACTTATGCCAGGATTTAGGACATACTCCTATATCGATTTTGTGCTTTATTTTTTTTCTGAAACGGTGTTTTACTGGACCTGTGGTGTTCTGTTACTAAAACAAGCCAGTTTTTTAATAATATTAATGAAAAAATAGATAATTCTAAAATGTTTTTTTTTCTTTACGCAAACCGATAAGTGCAGAGAACCTAGTGTAGTTCTACACTGCGTACACCATTTTATAGATACGTACTATATTAACTATCTGGGATGTATTATATAATGATGGCTTAAATGATTATAATAATTATTCAGCCAATAAACTTGTCCCAAATTCGGGCGGAAGACGCAGAGCGAAGTGTCTTGACAATAGCACGCTTCTGTCTATAGGAGAAAGCGTGAAGATATAAAAGCATAATTACTGTTTTAAGAGTATAATTATTATTTTTTATTAATACAAAATTTATTAATATATATATTTTTTATAATATAAAAAAAGAATAGTCTAATCATAAAACAAACAATTTCTAGCTCAATATTTATAAGACGATGTATTTCGACGGCTATATTTTATTTTTAAAAATGTTAATCCACACTTAGGAAAGAAAAATACTTATTTAGAAAACATATAAAAATTTTAACGTAGCGGGACTCGAACCCGAAAATAAATGACTATATTTTATTCCGACAGCCCTGCGCCCCCCATAACATTCATACAAACAATTTTAACTAGAGAACGTTATAAATAGATGGGGCCATCGGAACGGGGACACCCCGCTCTAAATGTATCGACTCTTCGTCTTCTGTTTATTGGGTTAGCCGTTATCTGTTTGGCTCTCGTAATATACGTTATGGAGTAAATAGTTGAGACCAGGGGTCGAATCTACAACTGCTGCTAGCATGGAAAAACATCTAGGTACTACAGCTTACTAATTGTTATAATAGGTACTTGACATTAATATATGACAGACACTCCTATCTCTATATACACGTACAGTGCGGCGATCGACGGGTCGTGGTAGCCCTGAACTTAAGTTTTCTGATTTTTTATTTTTATTTTCTGATACTGTGTTTTCGAAGGTCAACCGAGGTCTCCCCCGATCTCTCTTACCACTCACTTGTCCATCATAAATCTTTTTTGCCATTCTTTCATCACTCATTCGTTCGACGTGCCCAAACCAGCTGAGCACGTTCTTCTTCATTCTCACCGTGACATCCTTGCTAGTACCTGCCATTCTGTGTATCGCTTCATTGCGGATTCGATCAGCTAAGCTGACTCCGCATATCCTACGAAGAGAACGCATCTCCACGGCATTCATCTTTCTTTCATTCTTCTTCTGTAATACCCACGTTTCGCTGCCGTATAACAGCGTCGGTACCAACACTGCATTGTAATACTTTTATTATGTTGCATTTGTAAATAGATTGATATATTCAATCATGAACAATTTGTTTTCATAATTCTGAGAAAGTGCAAGCTCTCTGTCTACATGGCTGCTTGAGAGGATGTCATCGGCGCGAGTCGAACCTAGGCTTGCGGCCGTAAACAGAACGTTGAATTATTTTAATTTTACATTTTGTCTAAAAGTTTATGTCGTCGTTCAAATAACACCTTGCAATTTTCAATAATTTTTTGCCAAAAAATTTAATGTAAAAATATGGCGTCGCGGACTTTTTTTTAGAACTAATAAAATAGAATATTTTTTTCATACAGTTGTACTTACATATATTTTGATATTTTTGCAGCATACGCGTTTAAAGCAATTCGATGGCGTTCATTATTATTGTTATTCCGTAACTTAAGCTCAATAAAACTTACATCGTAATATTATTTAGCCTATAGCACTCCTGAGGAATTTAGCTTTCATACAATACATAAGAAGAAAGGAAATCGACCCAGTTGATCCAGAGATCTTAGCGTTTAAACAAACAAACAAACTCTTCCGCTTATATAAATAATATAATATATTATTTAGTATAGATTAGTAAAAACTGTATAAGAAACCCACAGCGATTTTAGCCTACACAAACTCTCAATAACTTTAACTTATGATAGGTGCACAGTAATTAAGTCTAATTCGATGTTCGTATAAGGACTGAGAGATATAAATGTCAGGCACACATATGTACATACATATGTGTGCCTAACTTAGGTACATACCTACACTATCTTTTACCTGAAGCTTCTACCCTATGGTGAAATGGAAATACGATAAGTAAGGGTTGTTTGTAGTACATGACAACTTTGTGAGAGCCATGACACATGCTACTTGGCCGAGTGAATTGCAACAGCAGCTACAGTAGGCTACATCGAAGCGATTAATTCGATGTAATTTAGGCTAGGTAACCTTTCTCTTTAAATTGACTATCCTAACAAAAGAAAATCAAACCAAGTCAGATTTATATTCTAGAACGTAGTGTTAAACACTCTGTTCCCATTAAGACACTTCTTTTCGCCATTTTCCGCTGAATTTTCCAGGCATTGCATGTTGAGTGGCGGAACTCAACGCTGCTTTATAATATTAATATAAATAAGTTTTATATATGTAGCAACACGTCCATTTCAATATTCAATTGAATTTATTTATTCAACGGATAGGCCCGACCCGTCGAGGTGATTACGCGTTACTACATACGTAATTCGTAAAGCACACAGTCTGATGGCAGTCCAAAGTTCGAATTACGAATTTTACATTATATTATCTTTAGATGGTATAAAACAAAGTCATAACCACCCACTTTTTAATTCGGTTTTGACTAAGTAGTCAAGTTATCCCTAAGTTTAATATGAATAATATTTTTACATTCATATTATATTAAAGTAAAGATAGCTTCAAAGACTTGTAATGTGATGTCGTAAAATATTGTAAATAAAAAGTGCTATATCTATCTAGATACAATTTATAAAACAAGTTAGCAACAATATAAAATAATAATATAAATATATTATTTTACTTATATATATTATATAGATACTTTTATATATACAAACTGAAAGCTGCAAGATTTAAACAAAACTAAAGCGTTTGCCTTCGATGGCTCTTATGTTTCTGATAGAGTGTAATAATATTAATAAGTAAGAATAAGTTATAAATTGTATACTATAGCTTTAATAATATAATATATTATATAATTAATTTATGGATAAATAGTAGATCAACGTGGCGTAGCGCCTGACTGAAAATGTAGGGTGTCGGTTCGATTCCATCTAATTATTGAAATATTTTAATTATTTTCATTTACACACGCTAGGTAAAGTTATCAGAGCAAGACTATATTAGGCTATATTAGCAGATCCTATTATTTTTTTTAAAAAGTTTTAGTGTACAATTATTTAGTGATTTACCAAAAATATTTTATTGTTGTCGCATGTTGTTTGTTCTATATGCGTGAC
Organism: Heliconius erato x Heliconius himera; assembly: GCA_013421005.1. Classification (NCBI taxonomy): domain Eukaryota; kingdom Metazoa; phylum Arthropoda; class Insecta; order Lepidoptera; family Nymphalidae; genus Heliconius; species Heliconius erato x Heliconius himera. Next base: position 16,400 of record JAATLQ010034679.1, read on the forward strand.
AAATCATGCATATAGAATAGAACAACAATATAATAATGTATAATAACATTAATATAATATAATTTACGTATAAAAACTGTCATTACAAGTAGTCAATTTCCTCCTTTTAGTTCATACAGTTGAAAGTAATTGCCTTGAAACACGATATTTATATATATAAAATAGATCATGCGACTGTAAACGCGACGGTCGTGGGTACAATTCTCACTTGGGAATTGCAACAAGGACAAGCGCGGGGAATTGCAACAAGGACAAGCGCGGCGTTGAGTTCCGTCAATCGGCATGTAATCCCTAAAAAAAAGATGAACAATGGGACAGACCACTCCACACACAAAGTTTTGAATTCGGATGGAAAGCGGGGGACGGAATGTTTTTACACTAGGTTCCCTCTGCCTCACGTGTTTAACTTCATATCTTACGGCATAGAATATATGTAAGTACGTACGTGTACAAAAAATATACAATATAATTTATTTGAGAATACCATACTCTTGACTGCAAGGACGTCACCGTGTGACGATAGTTTAATATTTATAAATTCAAAGTAGCACCAAGATACTCGATTGTTCTATGGTTAAATTACGATTCACGTACATTTCGTGTTCGATCATACGTAAATATCAGTTCTGAATAGCGAAGTTTAAACTAAGTAGGCACGCATATATATAACTAAGTAGGCACGAATGTATATTAGGTATTGCTAAAAATAGCAGTAGGTATATAAGCTTTCAAGTATTAACAGTACCATAATGGCGCAATAAGACAGCTTCTGGCTGTATAAGCGATGGTTATGAGTTTGATCTCCACTTGAGGAATAGTTAATTTTTTAGCTTCAGAGGGGACCTGTGAGAACCTAGTGTTAAGAAACTCCGTTCCTACTGGGAGAACTCTTGAGCCGCCGAATTTTTGAGGCATTGCGTGTTCAGAGGCGCACACAACGCCGCACTTTGCCTCGGGTAAAAAAAGGGAATTTTTTTTTTAAATATTGTCTCCCTGGCCTTGCAAGACAAGAACGACGTTGTGCTCCGCAACTTAACACAAATTTAAAATAGAATGTCTTAAAACTATACCTACGTATAGTAACACTAACATGCATCAGAGCTTGCAAGGCGATACTTCCGCGGTTAAATCGTATCACATGAGTGTTCCCAAAGACCATGAAGTCGTTCCGCACGATTGACAGTGACGCAGTTAAACTACGAGATATTTATAAATTTTGTTATTCATGTTTAATACCTTGATTACTGTTCACCTTTATGGTGTATTTAAAAATTCTAAATTGTTTGAATAGTGGACTCGATGATTGTGTGTTCGATTCTGTGCGAGTAAATAGAAATATCTTTTATAGCTTTCCGCCCTCCGCCTATATGTCCAGTAGTCCAGTAATGTCCAGTAGTGTCCACAAGCGTCCACAATAATTTAAAATCTTTCTTTTCTATTCCTTAAACAAACTAGTAACAGTACAAAATTTCACCGTATTTTTATTACTAATCATATTTGTTTATCGCTTCTGTAGCATACTTCCAAAACAAATTAGTAATGAGGTTTAACCAAAATTTGTGTTTTATCATTTTTTATTTAACTGTATTCTATAGAAGGTCGTATAGTAGAATAGATAGAGACAACATTAGGTTAAGACACTTTCGATTAAAGAACCTAAGGCATGACTTTCTTTTACTGAAAAGCAGAAAAAAAAATGTTTTTTTATTTTTTTTTTTTAAACGGACGTCGTTTCTTTATTCCTATTGGGAATTAATTATTTTCATTTCCTCGCTAAGAAAGTTTTTTTGGCAAGAGACGCGAAGGAGAGGAAAAATGGTAAACGAAGTATCCGAATACTAGATTTTCTCTTCTTTCTTTGTTCTGCGAGATGAGCGTAAAATAATATTTTTTACAAATATATTTAGCTATATTATACTCATAGGTGTGTTTCTTTATCTGCGGGTAACCTCAGACTTATTGGTAGCGTGAAAGATAATTCCAATTCTCAATGATCTTTTATTAAAATGGCCCCCTTTGATCGGCGTAAGTAAATTTAATTTGTGTTCACATCAAAGAATAATAACGGCTGTAGACGCAGACGTGGTGCATACATATTCTACTACTGGTACATAATATACGATTGTTTACTGATGATTATTATTATTTTTTTAAATAGTTTGAATTGATTAAAACTTCTTAAATTCTTTTATATATATATATATAACAAAAGTAATAAACGCTTTTTTCGGTACGTTCGTTATATTATAAAGTTGAAAGTTTGCTTGGTTCAACGAGCTAATCTCAGGAACTATTGATTCGAATTAAAAATTCTTGTGTGACAGATAGTCTATCTGTAACGAAAATCTAAATGAGGAGTTTTGTTTAACATGTACACGATATTAAATACGCACTGTGTACACGAATATATTTACTTACGTAATTTTTGTGGACTTATGCTTTAATTTATAATCATAAACAAATGTTGACAGAAAACCTGTTATCTTTATTTTTATTCGCGCGTCTTTAGCGCCTTGTGGTATGGATTGACAAGATAAATTACTCTTTACTTTTCAAGTTTTTTTTTAATTTTTATTTTCTAGAGTTAAATCACAGGAAATTGAAATCTTTTAAAGCGTTAATACTTCCTCCAATAGTTGAAATAAAAGTTATTTATATTTATTATTTAAAAAAGTATGATAGGTAACTGGACAGGCAGTAAAAACTTAATGTTTAGGCAATTTGTGTTTAGCATTCACGTTGTCTTAAAATTTTGACATTGGTTTTTTAGATTTTTAGGTAGAGGTATTTGGGAACCTAGTGTCAAGACACTCAATTCTCATTAAAGACGTATCAGTTCCCCATGTTCTGCCAAATTTTAAATAAAATAAATATTTCGTTTTTATATTCAAACTATAATACGATCGCTTTATTTGATTAAATAAGTTTAATAATTATTTATTAAATAACGTCTGTGCCTTAGCTGTTTGACTTGTTCTAATTATACGGCATTATTTTACAAGGGGATGTACGAGTAAAGTAACATACCTCAAGGGGTTCATTTCAGTTAGGGCATTATAATGTGTTAAGGAGAATTTCGTATTTGTACTATTATCATCATCTTAATGGGTGCTGGGTGCTTTGTAGATGGGCATTAATATAACGTGCCTTGTAATCTTCTTTATATTTTATCTATGTACTTCTATAGTAATATAATAAAGCTAAAAAATCTGTTTGTTTGACCAGTTATCTCAGGAACTACTTTATGGTTTTCATCAAAAGAATAAGTGATTAATGAGTAAAGTTTATACGTGTAACACTTTCTTAGTGTAATTAGAATTAGTACTTGCTTAGTGTAATTAGAGTTAGTACTCATAATAGTATATAAATGTTCTTGTATGAGGTTAAAAATATTTTTTTAGATTTACTATAACAGAGTATGCAGAGAAAGACAAATCTATTGTTAAGACCCTTCTTTCCTTCTTTCGTGCTGGACCAAAGTGCAGGACAAATCCTGTTACCAGAACGGGCAAAATGTAATTCTTTCCTCCGAGTGGGAATCAAAGTCACAACTGTCACGGTTACAGTCAGACGCTGTTCCGCTGAGCCACGACGGCATAAAATATTTACAAAGCGTCTTTACAAGTAAATATAATTAAGAAATCTTAGTCTTGTAGTTTAGAAATTAAAATGTTCTTTGAGTTGATTATATTTTTATGTTTTTCTGCTTAACGGAGCAAAATGGTTTATAAACATTTTCTCTTTCGCATTTTTAAAGCTTTTACTTAAATTGCTTTTATTACTTGTTAATTTTGTTTGGACCTATTTAACTTTACTTCGCTTATTTATTTAATTTTTCTAATCTATATTATATAGTCTCCTGAGGTAGAAAGTGAGTGACAAATAGCAGACTATTAAAAAATAAGCTTTCCGCCCTCTCCATTTGTTTACGGTAACGATAAAAAATAAAACCTACAACGATCAACGATGTATTATTTGGATTACGAGTATATTTAGCGACGACGACACGATATCCTGGACTCTACGCTGCTGTATTATAATAACACATATGTATTTTTTTATGATAGAAAGATAAAAAATCTTAATAAATCAGCTTCATACTGTATCCCGCACACAGCAGAGTACTCAGAGGGAACCTACTGTTAAGACACTCTTTTTTCTGCCGGATGCTGGACGCATTGCGTGTTGAGTGGCAGAACTCAACGCTGCGCTTTGCCTCGACACCAGAGCGAAGAAATGGAAGTATAAATTTAAGTAAATATTATATCTCCTCGAGTGGGGATCGAACCCACAACCAGTCGGTTTTACAGTCCCACTTTGTGCCACTGCGCCACGACTGGTCTCAGATGATAGAAAGATAATAAATCATTAAACAATAACGTCACCCCATATTGATTAGATATTATACGATAACATTCTCAACGAATAATGGTCAAGGCTATTTAATATATTAATCAGGTGCAATGTATTTTCGATAGACAAGGCTGTATGAACACATTTCATGTTTACTATTTAATTAAGACAAAAAAATATAAGCGTGTGCATATTTACTTTTGGCTCGGTGTGTATTTACTTATGACATAATACTGAGAAAAACAATGTTATTGACATAAATATATTTTTTAATACGCGACGCGAGCGACGATCGTGGGTTCGATTCACACTCGGGAGAATAAGAATGTTATTTTTATTTCCACTCTGTTAACAAGACAAATTTCAACGTTAATTTGTGCCACTTAACACACAAATGCCTTGAAATTTTGCCGGAACGTGGAGAAAGGAGTGTCTGAACACTAGGTTACTGTATTACTATGGTAGCGAAGACGTTGTGGTCAAAAGGCTGATCCGCATTGCAACAATAGCAACGACGAAAACAATTTAAAAATGGCCATTGGCCATTTAAAAGTGGTCATATTTTCTGTAGTAGAGGTTATGACCACTTCGGTTATACCTTCCACTTCCTGAATCCATCCTCCGAAAGGCACTTAGAATAAATAACAAAACTATATAAAAATTGTAATAGGTATTAAGATAAGAGAAATGTTTACAAAAAGGCAATCTAAAAATATCTGGACTTTCTTAGGATTTAAATATCTAAATAATTGTCTCTTGTTCTAAGCCTAGTTTAAATAGCAGATAAATATAAAACTGTTGATTACCTGATAATAATGAAAAAGGTAAAAAAATAAGTACGGACCACGTGTCTGTAGTGGTTAGTTAAAATAAGAAAGAACACCAGGTTCCCTCTTCTCACCATATCATATGCGGCATACAGCGTGAAGCTGAAAAAAAAAACGATGAGACATATACATTTTCATGACATACATATATATAAAATAATATTATTATGTAAGTTTCTGCTATTTTTGTAATCTTTGTTATGCCGTGTTGCCACCACGTTGCGTTGACTGGTTGACATGGTTCGTATTAATTAATACTATAACACATTTACATACATACAGCTAAGCGATTAAACATAAACGCTTATAATAAATGAATGGGAGTGTCCAAATGTTAATGTTGTCGCAGTCGTAGTATGTGTTGTGGCTGTTTGTTTTATATTTTGAAGTGTATTTCGTATATCTAATTAGTTTTGTTATATAAATGTATTGAAAATTGGATTTGTAAAGGCGACAGTCGTTAGTTCGATGCCTACTCGAGGGACTTGATTATTTTCTTTTCTCTACTCAGATAAGACAAAGCGCGGCGTTGATTTTCGTCACCCAATACGTAGTACTCAACACGTAGGTACGTGTTGAATGTGGACGAAACATGAGCTTAACACTAGGTTCTCTGTTTAATCTGCGTGAATCTATAAATAAATATACTTATAAGTAGGTTGAAATTCTATTAATTTTGAATGTAGTAGAATTTGGATTGGCCTTTCTTTTACCCATCTCTGTTTTCAGTTTCACCTATCTTCGTTCCAAGCAAGCTATTTTTTTGGATGTTTCAAGTTTCTTTTACGACGGAGTGTAGCATATTTTTTTTTATCTTATGATGAAGATAATGAATACATTGGAATTACATAAGGCCATTCTTTTTTTTTTACAATTTCTTTTCATTTTTATCCAGCTTATAAAAACAAAAAGAAAATATTTCTTTATCTATTATTTTAGACAATAAAAAAAACAACTTGTTTGTTGCACCGTTGTTTATCTTATCTTTGTATTACGATTTGCATTGCAAATTGATTTGAAGATTATCTTTAATCTAATGTTCCCTCTTGTCGTAAAAAATATACGATATGAACGTCATATTAATAAATAATGTCATAAAAATGTATTCTTAGAATTATAATGGCGAATTAATGTATTCTAATTTACTTAATCGCCGCCGTACTCAGGAAGTGTCTGGTGTTATATCGTCCTATGAAAAATATGTTTCCCGTTTTGGGAATATATGTATTGCTTGAAGAAATGTTTATTGTATAGGTATTATACCTTAAATAATCCCCATATTTTATAAGGGCTAGTGTAATGTTTCACATCCACTGTACTCTGAACTATTAGGGTATATGAAAATAGATGAACTGAGTGATTGTTCACTTTAGTCTTTACACCAAAATCCATAAAAAATCATTATTTTTTTTTAAATCTGTAAAAGTAGAAGAAAAAATAAATATTTAAAAAAATATATATCTGGCTTTACAGATTCATCTGGTCTCACCGTTTGAATTCCATTAATTAAACGTTTTAAATCACGTTAAGTTGTAAGGTTAATGTATGAGGTCGTGTCCTCTGTTAATTATATTAAATCATCGGTAGAAAAAAAATACGTGTGACTCAGTGCTCCATATTTTACGCTTATCTCTAAACGGCATCATTGTAATTGATCTGGTTGACTCTATTAATGCGATTTTAATCCATATTCTCTAAGGCATAAGGCTGAATTTTGTAATAAGCATGTTGGGAATATGACAAACGTACTGTCACATCGAGAGGATGTCAGATTATAGGTTTCGTAATAGGCTATTTGATTTAGGTAATGGATTTTATAATTGTAGGCAAATACAAGTGTTTGTTTCATTTTTACGTGAAATATAATATTTCAGATTTGAATATATGTATATTGTTAAAAATTAAGTTGTGATGAAAATAATGATATTTTAAACGTAAACTATTGTGGGTTCGGTGGGGTTCATGAAGGGTAATTTGTAAAGCTAAACATGCATTAAACATTCTTTTTCCTGTTTTCCACAGTCCAGTCATTTTGAGGATAATGCGTACAAAGTTATAACTATTTTAAATATTAAAATAACTTCGAATTAGAAAGGAACCCGCAACAATCGCGTGTTTCATATACTTAGCAGTTTACACGGAAATATTTTAGAAAAAAAAATCGGTAACTATGCAGCTTACGTGCACAAACGAGTTCCATACTTTTCTATAACTTTATTGTAATTAGATTGTGATAATCTCTATATATAATAAGACAGTAAAAATATTTTGTCTGTACATTTAGTAATTTTGACTGAAATGGATAGAGGGACACTTAAAAAGACTAATAGAAAGCAAAAAGATTTTTTTTGAATTTCTTGTCTGTCTGTCTGTCTGTCTGTCTGTCTGTCTGTCGACATATTGTTGTCCGCATTTTTCTCTGAAACTACTGAACCGATTTACTTGAAAATTTCACCAATTGCTTTGTTTTA
>JAATLQ010034680.1:0-24063 GCA_013421005.1 Heliconius erato x Heliconius himera
ATGAACAGTTGTTTTGCCTCGACTATTTCCTTTAATCTACTGAGAACGATTCTCTCGTAGATTTTCCCTAAACTGCTAATAAGACTGATGGGTCTGTAGCTGGAGGGAAGGTTGGCGGGTTTTTTGGGCTTGCGAATGCCTATAACTATTGCTTCCTTCCATTCGGTAGGAAAGGAGCAACCTGCTAAAAGAGCATTGAAAATCATGACTAGTAATGATACGAAGTGAATCGGAAGGGTGTGTTCTTCTGATGATCGGCACCGCGCCGTAGTAGTAAGTGTTTATGTTATTGGAATCTATACGTTATCGCGTCACACGAAATACAGATATGGATAAAAATCGTGAAATGAAAAAAAAATACGTAGATTTATGTGTGCGTGCATCGTTGGGACAAATGGCGGTTTGATATTACAACAATAATTTTATTATTTGTTTTATTTGAAAAAAATGAAAAAGTATTTCATTTTTGGGATTAAAAAAAATTTATTGTGTTAGGCTTTTATAGAATAGTTAAAACTTTGGTTTTATTTAAAGTGGTGCTGATACTTCCACCTGTATAATATATAACTAATACTTTTTAGAAAAAGCATATAACAATTTCGATGTAGCCCGATGAGAATCTATATCTTAGTTGGTTGGCGCTTGGACGGTTTCCGAGAGGCGCAGGTTCAAATTCCGCTACGCTCCAATTCTTATATTGTTTTCTAAAAGGTATTTTTCTTTCCTAAGTGTGTAATAACATTCTAATAATGTAAAAAATATATACATATATCTAGTTATTATATGCCAACCGCTGGTTTTTTGACTTTTGCATTCTTTTATTTATACGCTGTTAAACCATATATAGCATGAAGCCACCTGAATAATATGGTTATTTTTTTATAAGTTAAGTTTAAAAACATTTCATTACATAACAAGATGTAATTAATGATTGATGTTTTTTCTAATGGTTTTCATACCAAAAAAATCCAATGAATATCCCCACTTCTCCCACTTTTTAATTGATACCTATTATTGTTCCTACTTTATGTAGTACTTGAATATATATATTTTCTATTCATCAATGATCGTGCTATCAGCTGTGGTAGCTACGTTTAGTAGTGCACCCATTAATTTATGTAAGACTGACGTCTTTATCCTGGCTATCCTGGTCGAAGATGTTGGAATCTAAGTTAAAATAAGTACTTTAGCCATAAAGTATAATTAATAATCAATTAAGAGGTCGTCGTGGCACGGCGGCACAGCGTCTAACTAATAAAAAAACGCGACGGTTATAGGTTTGATTCCAATTCGAGATAATGAATTACTTTCATTTACCCTATCTGGTAACCCTAAGTGCGGCTCACTCATTATAAAATATATAAAAAATTGGTCGGAAAAATAGGTAATGGAGTGTATTGGCACTATAATTTCCCTTTAAACCTGTATGTGGGATGCAGGTGAGCCTATATATAAAATATAAAAAAAAATAGAGAACCCTTAAACTGTGGTGCTCTGTTGTAACAAAAATGCTTTAAATACTTATGATACATTATTTGTTATGACTGTCACACATACATATATGACAGTATGGAGGATATCCTATATACAAATTTTTCTTATCAATGAACGCGTAAAACCTCGTACCCCTATGATGTTTCAATATAACATTTTGAATATTGTATCCGAATGTAACTTTTTTATATGTCATTTCAAACACAACATAGGTAAATATGAAGTACAATAAGAATAAATAACACGACACTACCTTTCTCCAATTTCAGCCGAATTCTGGAGGCATTGCGTGTTAAGTGGCGTAACTCAACGTCGATCTTTGTCTCATTACCAAAGCCAAGAAATTAAATAAATGAAATAAATAAATAAATCAGCTACGCGCTGTATCCCGCACACAGCAGGGTAGGCAGAGGAAACCTAGTGTTAAGACACTCCGTTCCCCACTTTCTGGAATTGTGGAGGGCTTGCGTGTTGAGTGGCAGAACTCAACGCCGCGCTTTGCCTCGACACCAGAGCGGAGAAATGGAAATATAAACTTAAGTAAATATTTCATCTACTCGAGTGGGGATCGAACCCACAACCAGTCAGTTTTACAGTCACACTTTGTGCCCCTGCGCCACGACTGGCCTCATATATTATTCTTTGGTGTAAAGTAACCTAAAACGTATAAGTAAAGGAGCGAGTTCAATGAATCCAATTTTTGTTTCCACAGGTGTGGCGTTGAATTCTAATGCCTTTCAACAGTCAATACGAATAAACATAAAAGATTTTTTTTTATTAAGCCGTGGTCATTGCTCTTCTAAAGTTTTGATATATATATTTTTGTAAGTCGAATCAAATAATTGTGAGAATTTTATAATTGAATGTGGCGTGGTTTTGTTCAAAAGCTGACAAAAATAGTTACATTCTTTGTTCTTTAAATTTAATTAGACAAAATAATTACTATATCTGTATAATTATACGTAATTCTGAAGACTTAATTGCCTTATATATTATGGTTAGCCAAAACAATATCGTTTAAGTATAGTACCGTTTTTCTATTAAAAAAACATTTAATATATATCTGTAACCATTGGGAGCTTATCTCAAATGTTTATAATCTAAATCTTTAAAAAAATATATTGAAGAAACTTTAAGATACATGGGGATTTAGAGAAAATAAATAAATACGCTGAAGTTGATGGATGAAGCATAGACATATCTTATGTTTTTCATTTCACTAAATTAAAGGCTTATTACTCAGGATTCTTGAAGTCAAAAATGTGGAAGTAAATTAATTTAAAATGGCCGAATAATGAAATATTTATAGGTAATCTTGAATTAAACAATTAACTATATATTTAACCAGTGACCAATCATGACTTAAGCCTATTGAATATGGTGCGAGGGCGACATGAATGTATATCTGTATAAATTTATTTTTTATAAAGACATTTAATTATTCGAGATTTTATTATTTGTATTACAGATAAGATAAGCAATATCAAAATGTCAAATACTCATTATTAATATTATTCTGTTGTCAGTATACTATACTGACAACAGAATAATATTAATAATGTTGTTTAATTGATTGTATACTGAGTATACAATCAATTAAACAACAAACCTCCTTCAATTAAATGTCCCGAACGGGGCACGGTCCCGCTTTTCGTGGATTATTTCACGTCCTGTGTCAATTTTTTAAATTACTTTAATTTTTAAAGCGACCGCTTTTGATCCCCACTCGAGAATATGAAATATTTAATATTTTAATTTAAAGAATTTGGCGGAATGTGGGCAACGGATGTGTCTTAATGAGAAACTATTGTATTTTATAATCATCGTGACATGAATAATAGAATTTATAAGTATGAGATCATATTTAAATTATAATTAAGTTGAGTAAATATTTTAAATTAAATTTCAAAGTACATTAACTTATACCTACTTATATTTAGCAAAAAAAAAACAATAAGTCAAATAAAAAAAAAACAAAAATTATAGTATTATTTTATAGAAAATAAAAATAATATATACAAAAGCATAATTAATGTAAACGCAATGCAAAAAGAACCATTATTCTTTTTAAACATTTAGCTATTCACGACATCTAAGTGGCCGTGTGCTAAACAAAACAGAAAACAGAATTTAAATAGTTCTCCAAATACAATTTAACTAAGATATAAATATTTAAAGGACATTTACTGAGAAAATTCCACTCAGCTTATAAACATTCCACAATCCACTTACCTTACGCAGTGGCTCCTAATTTGTCTTATTTATTCTCGTCTCGGCCTATATGGCGAAGTTCAGTTAAAATTCAAAGATGCCAGCAGGTGCATTCCGTTCTACGTTACCTTTGTATAAGAATTAGATCGAAAAAAAGTGCATTCTTGCAAATTATTTATGAATTATTGAAATTAATTGTTAATAAAATAAATGACAATTTTCAAAATATTTTAATTTATTTAATAAGCTCGTAAGTTATAGATATAAGTTTATGATTAATAAAATATTTTACGATACTTTTTTGTGTTCATTTTAATATTTTACTTGATTTAATTGAATAGAAAGTATATGTAAATAGTATTAATAAAACAATTTTAAACTTGATTTATTTTATAGATAAAATAAGAGTAAACATTTTTTCTCTAATGTTTTTTTTTTGTAAATATTTTGATAAAAAGTAATTAAAATATTTACAACGTTGACTTACAGATCATTACTTCAATATAATAGAGGCTTCAAAAAGTTTGATCAGTACTGCATTCAGAAGAAAAATATAACAACGGACTAATAATTAAAAACTAGTTAAGGATAGTCTAGTTTTTTGTTAGCAATTTAATAGTTGACACATTACTCGTATTAGTATAAAACTAAGAGAAAAAACTACGTATTTATTCAGTATGTTGTTTTAATGAAAAGAACTATAATAACTTGGGGCCGGTCGTGGCGCACGAAGTGTTACTTGAATGTAAACGCGACTGGTTGTGGGTTCAATCCTACTCAAGGAAGTGAAATATTTATTAAAATTTATGTCGAGGTAAATCGCGGCATTGCGATTTCGATGGATAGTGGGGAACGGAGTGTCTTAACACTAATTTCCTCTGCCTATCTTGCTGTATTATTGATACAGCGTAAAGCTGACTTAATTTTGTAACTAAAACGAATGTATACAGTTGAGGCTATTCGCACAGGGACACAAACGTGCGACTGCATATGCGACGCGCGTCAGGTTGTGGGTCCGATTACTAATCGAAGAAATGAAACATTAAATATTCTCATTTTTTCGCTCTGTTAACAAGGCTAAACGTGACATTGAAGAATTTCGCTACTGAACACGCAATGCCTTCAGAATTCGGTGAAAAGTGTCTTAACGGGAACGGTGAGTCTTAGCACTAGATTGCAAGGCTCGCTCTATCTACCCTGCAAGGTGCGGGATATTACGTGAAGTTAAAAGAAACTAAATACGATTAACAAAAATACCCGACCTTTCACTCGCTACTAACATATACAGAAAACAGCAGTTAACTAAATAAAAGGTAAAAACAAAATAAAACACAACCATAAGAAATAATTTATCTTTATTATTCCTTTTTAACGTCTCGAATTCTTTTCTAAGAAATCAAACTTGGCTTCACTTACATCGAAAAAATACACAAATGATATATCGATACATTATAAGTATAAGCAACGTCGCGTTGCATACCAAGTCACTGGTACTATATAAAATAATCAAGCGTAATGTCTCTTCGCGTCCACAGCTGTAGCTAGGGTTGCCTTGCTTAAAGGTCTTTTTACACATTTTTTATTCATTCAGCCTTAATTAGATAAAAGGGCAAAAAGATACCAGGTCACAATATTTTTTTACGATGTACTTATATGATACAACTATAAAATAATAACAATTTAAAAATTTTATGAAAAAAAAAAATTTTTTTTCTTCAAACTGGTATATTTTAGATTATTTTACTTGTCCTATTAATATGGCTTCAATTTTCAGCATTAAAACTTACGTACTTTACGTACTTTTGAACATATAATATCGATTTTAATATAATAATAACGATTTTTCCAACCCTAGCTACGGCTGCGCCCGCGCCGATCGATAAAAAGTAATCATCAGTCTATTTATCTATCAAAAGAGGAGCACATCACGAGACTAACCCATCTCGTTCAATAACACATACAAAATAAAAAAAAGCTCGCCCAATTCTCTTCAACAAAACGAAACATGGCCATGTTTCTTATAAAAATAGAAGTTCGAATCAAATGTGTCCACGTTTTAATGCCTTCAAGAAAATACTATTGAAATCGAGTTTACTAAACGCTCTTAGATATTTTGTACATTATATATATTTTTTTTTGTATAAATATATATAAGATTCGATTGTAAAATAACTAAAATTATATACAAAATGGCGCTGTCAACATATTGAGAATACAATTTAGGACTTACAACATAATATTTTTAAAACAACAAAGGCATCAAAACACTGTATAACAGAACGAATGATGGCAACCATACATATTTCCATAGAAAACAAAACGTATTTAGGCCCCACAAAATTTACACAATCTCGGTTTTTTTTATTCAATCTGAAACAGGTACACGCGTACATAGAATAACCTCAACAAACAATAGTCACTACATTTACAACAATTGTCATCTATTAGAGGTTCCACTACTTATGAAATGCGACCAACCGACAGTTCTCACTCTATTAATATACTTAAAATAACACTTAATGTGCCAACTAAGGACGATCTGTCCGTCTGTTCGTTAGGCTCCAGCTCGTACTAACAGCAGACGAAGCCATCGAAGGAAATATATAGTATAGTGCGAACACAGAACGTACGGAACCACAACAGTCGAAAACCGACCGGAAGACTATCTTTTGTTATTAAATCAATTCTATGAAACATCAGTATAACAAAAAAAATTACATCACATTTAATTGCTAAAACTACAGTGCAGTACAGAAAAGTATGGAAACGCTAATCCCTTGTATTTGAGAAATATCGGTCTATGAGATTTTTTTTTATTATCATTAAAAGCCAGACAGACATACATACATACGCACAGCGATATTCGAAACACTCCACAGTTCTATGATGCTCTCTACATATTTAAGTGTAGTTCTCTATTATCGAGACAGTACAATTTGTGCACTCTACATTTTTTTTATCATACGATCACATACGCATTTACACTTACTATATTACTTAAATATCGATTAAACTTAACTACATACGTCGACTTAATGTGGAATGCCGTTTCATAAATAAAGATCTCGTTCATATAATTTCAGGGCTCCAAACATCAATCAGTACAACGCCCGGACAGTGAGTTCGATGTTCTATACAGTATCGATCATGGACACTATTAATAGGGTAATTTACATATAAATCTAATATTTACAGAACTAGTTTTTAGTTTGTGCTTCCACTAGTTAACATGATGACACGTCACGTCACGTCACGACCAATAGTTCTATATGATATCGTCAACATCATCAGCTGTCGTCACAACGTCCACATCAAGTCTTCAACACTACACTTAGGTTACGCAGTTCACAGTCCACATTCAACGCACACATTCGCGAATCACGAGATCACAGTGTTTAATTATGGCTATCATCAATTGTTTTTTTTTATAAAATCCACTTTTTAAAAGTTTCGCAATAACATCACTATAGTCACAAATCACTTTCACATTCGATTACAGTTTTCCGATTCGAAAATCGATTTTCGTATCCGGGTGTCGTTTTCGTCGCTTCGACGTCACGTCATTGTCTATTCCTGAAGTGGTCGTTGGCGTTGGTTCATTTGGGTGGAGTGGGGAAGGAGTTGACCACCGCCTGCGTGCTCGCGAGGACGGCGGCCGCTGGAATAAATTCTTCTATTATAGTCTCTTTTATAGTCTATTCCAGTATTTCATGTTTCCCGAAACACATCTTTCTGAAGTGTTACACCTGAGCGGGGCTGGGCCGCTTTTCGGCCGAATGCTATCGCGCCCCTGCAACCAATCACACGGCAATGTTAGAACGCAATCGCAGGAAAGATGTATTTGTGGAAAATGAAAAACTGATAAGTTTACATACCGACCTAATAAATAATAACTTAATTTAGAAATCAGCTCAGCGGTAGTCTATAAGAAGAGTTTCACAGACACTATTAAATTTAAATTACTAAAACACTTAAAAAGATTAAATAACATTTGCATAAAAAATAGATAAGATTAAGAACATTAATTAGTTTAAAAAAAAAATAAAGTAACAAGAAAACAAAAATAATCACAAGACAAAACTTCATATTGCATTCTACAGTGTGAGAAACTCTTCGAGACATTTATATATTTGTCACGAGATGTACCTGGATAAGGCGGCGGATATAGCGGATAGCCGAGCCCCACGTGCGTATGATGATGGGTGTGCACGTGGCGCTGCGGGGGCGGCGACCGCGGGGACTCCTTGGGCGGCTCCGGGCGTGGGGGCTTCCCCTGCGGGGATTTGGCGTGCTCCTGCAGCTCGTGTATCTTGTGCTGCGCGTGGGCATTGTGGCCCCCGTACGCGTACTGCCCGTGCCCCGGGAGTAGTTCTAGCTTCCCCGGCGCCCCCGGCCGGGATAAGTCTTCCGGGGCATGGTATCGAGGGACCGTCCAGCCACCGCCGAACCCCCCCACTAGCATGGGGCTTAACGGTGCTCTGTATACGGGGTCGAAGGGTAAAGCCCCGTAATGTGGTGCTTGCATGTATGGAGGCAAGTAGTATTGAGATGTTGGTGGAGGCGGAGGTCCTTGAGTTTCCGTTGTTGGTTTTTGGCCTTCTTGTTTCACCTGGAATATAATACGTAATACTGTTAATCACTAAACAATTTATAAATAATAAAAAAAACCTTTGTATTGTTTAGTTATGTTTAGTATACTCAATAAGCAAACAGAAATTTTTATGCGCAATTTTATTGACTCTTAAAACAATTAAAAAATATATATATATTGAACTGTTAAATAATTAAATCTATATGAATTCCTCAAAATATGTATTCCAAAAATTAACCCTATAATACTACAAATAATATTAATAACTGACCTTAACCTCCTCTTTGGGTTTATCTTCTTTGTCCTTAGGCTTGTGCGCGGGTTGCGGCCGCGGCGCCCCCTGGCTTGAGGGCGGAGCGCCTGCCTTGCCGTCACCACCCTCTTTACGACGTTGCTCCAAACTCATATAGTATCTGAAATTGATACATATAAAATATTATCTAACTTGCATTTATAAGGAATTAGGTGTTTTTTGTTTAGTTTCACCAATTATCCGGCGTATAGCAGGGTAGGCAGAGAGAAGTAGTGTAAAGACATTCCGTTCTTCATGTTCTGATTGAATTGGAGCAATTGCATTTTAAAGCTTAACGTCGCGTTTTGTTGCTCCTTGCCGAAGCGAGCAAATGAAAATAACTCATTTCTAGTTAAATAACTCAACTCATTACAAGTGAGTTATTAATAAAAATTGTTATTTAGTATAATTTAAAAAATATTATGTATATTTTATGATTTTTTTAAACATAAAGATATGATAATACTTTTGACTAATTTAAATTTTGTTGGCTTATATTAGATTTTTATATTTTTTTTAAATAAATGAGTTTTTAACCGGTTCCTATAATGTTAATGATGTGTTGCTAGTTTATTTTTGTATCTATTAATTGCCACAAACACTTCTACTGGTTATATTAATAACATGCATTTATAGAAGTTGATATTAAGCTGGCAACACAATATTATAATAAATTATAATAATTACGAATATCCCAGAAGTCATAAAAAGTATGACAAATATTCAAATCACGCGGTGCAATAAAAAATATATGTATAAAAAATATATGTATGACACGTGTAGGCTTAACTTCCGATTCCCATAAAACAACGTTTATTTAAAAAATATGATTATTTGGTTAGAAAAAGGGCAGTGTTGAGTTCCGCTCCATTGTGTTCACTTAATAATGTAATTATTACTAACCTTCTCAGTTCTTCTTCTCTCGCATGCGGCGGTCTCTGGAAGGCGTACGGTCCCATTTGAGCTTTTATCTCTATACTTTCTTTCAAAATCTGATGATTTTCATTGGGTCTATTTGTATCCTTGTTTTCAGATGATCTAGACTGTTTACTCTTATCTAAGGGACTTGGCGTCGTTTTAGATCGGTCTGACTCTTTAGTTTTGTCATCTAAAGGCGCCCCAGGCGGGGGTCCTGATTCCACGTTGTAGGGAAAATTCGGAACGTAATTGTATGGGTAGAAGTGGGGCGGAAGTACTTTTTGTGGACCGCCATCCGGTTTTCCATCCTAGAAAAGATAAACATCGAAATTATAATACTTATTGTAAGTAACGTATCATTATCGGCTTATTGGTAAGTTTGTAGCTTCACGCTGTATTCTGCATGGCAGGGTGAGGGAACCTAGTGCTAAGGCAGTTTGTTACTAAAGCACCGCTCTTTTCACCGTCATCGTCTTTCTGTCATTGTCATAATTATCAATGTACTCTATAAGACACCTAATATTTTAAATTTATTATTGAAATAATAAACAATAGTAATAGGTATGTGATGTATGTTACTTTTATAAAGGAAAAATATTTAAATGTGTATTCATTATAATAGTAAGTACAAAGGAAATACCTTGAGATCAGATTTCGGGTCTCCCTTCGATAGATCTTCCTTCCCTTTGTCACTGGGCGGGGGAGCGGTCGCGGGGTGCGTTGGTAAATATGGAGGTTGTCCATAATACTGTTAAAGCACAAATATATGAATTGTTTAATAAATGAATGAATTATTTAAAAATGGTTAAAATTTATTTTCTTTTTTAAAAAATATTATTTAACAAATAATAAAAATGACTGCAAATGCCATATTTATAAATTAAGCTCATCTTTATATATATTTTACCTCCACTCTAGACTTAGACTTGAATTTCTCAGAATAATATTCTATTCTTATATTATTATCATACTTCATACAACCCCTTTTTTAAGTCTTCATCTAGACATAAGTCTCTTTAGTAAATTTATAAACATTTTAAAAAAGTGTTGCTACCTGATGATGATAAACGGGGAAAGGCCGATGGCCAGTATCCGCATCAGCAGCACCCTCAGTGGGTGCCGCGTCGTCTGATATATCGGAATAGGCCGGGGAGCGCACTCCGGGCGTCGGCGACCGGCGCCCGCGACGCTTGCCCGGGGACTCGTCCGGCGGCGACTCTGTTGACTTACGCTCCTCTGAAGGCATCAGCGCTGATCTGGGTTTCACCTACAACATTTTAATAGGTTGTATGAAATACAAATGTAATTTTTCTTTCGTGGCGTGAAGATCCTAATTCTAGCCTACTCAGGTTGATTGTTACTGTCTTATAATACTGATGGTCACTGATCATTACTTACAAAGGTTTGTTTTTTGTATAAATTGTTAAAATTAATGAAATTTTCGAAACTTAATCAGATAACAATAATATGCTATAAAATATTCAACCAATAAATAAATAATTACATAGTTAATTAATAAAACATATATCTTACCTTGAATTGCGTCAATTGCGTTGTGGGTTGTAACGTTGGTATAGACTCTGGGGGTGGCGTTGCAGGTGCAGGTGGAGTTGGAGGTCGCTCAGGTTGTGGTTGAGGTTCGGGAGTCGCAGCAAACTCCTCGAAGCGAGGCTGAGGAGGCGATTCTAAAGCCTCCGGTTTCTCTGGTGACTTTTCAGGTGATTTCTCACTCTTTTCCTCAGGCGACTTTGTAGGTGTAGGAGATTTGACAGGTGTAGCAGGCGTTGCAGGCTCTGAAGGCGGTCGAGCTGGCGACGCAGGCTCTGGAGTAGGCTCTTCTTGTTCGGAACTAGAACCATCCTTGTCATCTTCATCAGGAGACCCGTGGGCATGTGATCGGTGGTATTTTAACCCATTCGCATGTTTATACTTTTTGGAGCAATTAGGTTCAGGACATTCAAGAAGTACCGGGTCTGGAGGAGGTGATGATGGCGTTGGAGGCGGACGTTTGTTTTTAGGAGTCGGAGGACGTTCTTCCGCATCGGAATTACGTTTCCTTTTAGAATCCGGTCTCGGTGGAGTAAATGGTGTAGGAGAAGGTAGAGCTCTTCGTCCTTTGGCACCTCCGTTTCGAAGTTTGCTATGTACAGAGGAACGGGTTTCCGTGAAGTTGGTCATGTCAGTAGGCGCGGCACCTCGACCACGTTTTGCCCGGCCCTTAGGTGTTCGCGCATCCAATTCCTCCGTTGGAGAATCACAAAACCTGTAATTTTGTTAAGAAAATATTTGTTATAACATATTTCTCTTATTTATTTATCCAATAATATATTTATTCAGCTTACACATCCAAAACAATATAATATAATATTTGACAACTAACCGTGGCGGGGCCCAATCATGTCGCGTGCAATCCAACAGCGTTCCTACGTATGTCTTCCCTCGCCACGTCACGTTGACTACCAAAACACCTGTAACAATAAAAAATACCGTTAATCCAATACCAACCTAACCCGATTAATGATGTCGAAACTTTAAAATTGGGGTCGACACGGGCGAAATGGATGCAGTTGAGTTATGGCGGAGCGATCCAATTTGTCACGGGGGCGCTCATTTGCATAGCGAGGAACGTGACTTTAACCGCATATTTAGAAACGCCCGCGCTACCCCAAACCACCCTCGCTTATCACGCTCGCGTGCTAACTTATGCAAATTTAATTAATCAATTTAATCCCTCTGCGTGGTCGTACAAAAGTTTTCCACAATATTATTTGCTTTTATGTTTCATACGTATTTTCATTCGTCCAGCGCGCTTACGGCCGGAGCTGGAGTGCGTGATAATCCATTTGTCGGCAAGTTATTTGGGTGTGGAATAAACAAATCGAGATAAAATAAGGGACTCGGCCCGTCCCTTTTTTTAATCCCTTGTGAGCTATTTTTTTTACGAACGCTTCTGAATTGTAATATGATGTCTTTTAAATGTGTACGTATCTATCACATAAGTATTTACACGAATTAAATTTAAATAAATACTACTAGATAAAAGTTATATATGTATAAGGTATTAAACGGGTCAAAAAATATTAAGACATTTAAAAAATATTGATATTATGGACATATTTTTTAGCGTCACGCGATGTCCCGCGCACAGCAAGGTAGGCAGAGGGAACCTAGTATGACACTCCGGTTCCCATTTTTAGATTTAATCATTCTTATGCATCCAGTAATTACAATTTTATATCAGATCTCAGAAACCGGCTACATGCAATATTCTAATGTTTTGAAACTCGTGAAAAATGCAAAAGAACTATAGCTACAACAAAAATAACTTTAACAATATCGGCCTCATAATATATTTTTTAATAAGACATGAACTCTATAAATAACAGATCAAAACACAAACAAAAATGAATCTTCACACAGCACAAACAAGGCTAAAATTAGAATAAATCCGACGAAGTCTCAGTAGCCGGCACCATGCGATGTCTCAATAAATTCTCCTTCAACATTTTATTATTTCACAAACAATGAATCCATAAAACATTTCTGTATAAGCCTTTAGTATTATAAGAGCACGTTATTGTAGTCAATGAAATGATAAGCTTATTGGTACATAAATTAAGGTATCAACACTTTTAATCATTATATCAATAATAATTTATTTTAATAACATCATACTAGTCTTATAAATATCGAAGTTTGTGGGTATGGATGTCTGTTCCACATTCACGGAAAAACTACTGAACCAATTAAGATTAAACTTTACAGTAATAGAAGCTTATACATCACAATGACACATAGGCCACAATTCATATAAAGATTTTATATCATTTGGCTATAATATAACAATACATATTGAGGCCAGGCAGGCCAGTCGTGGCGCAGCGGCACGAAATGTGACTGTAAAACTGACTGGTTGTGGGTTCGATCCCCACTCGAGGAGATGAAATATTTACCTAAATTTATATTTCCATTTCTTCGCTCTGGTATCGAGATTAAGCGCGGCGTTGAGTTCTGCCACTTAAAACGCAAAACCTCCAGAATTCGGCAGAAAATGGGGAACGGACACTCCGTACCCTCTTTGTACCATCTGCCTATCCTGGTGTGTGCGGGATACAGCGTGAAGCTAATTTATTTATTTATTTTATTTACAATATAACAATACGTTTAAGCGGGCGAAGCCGCGAAAGGGGCGCTAGTAAAGAATAAAGTGAAATAATACCGACCGACGTATCGCAGAATTAATTTGACAAAGTTTATTACTCAAGGTACGCTCTGTCTAAATACAGACATGATAAAACGATATTCTTTGTCAAAACTTTCATCATTACGGATACTGACTGACTGTATTTTACTTTGTTCTTGTTATTTAAAAAAGAAAACTAAACTTCCAAAGAGGGTACCATAGCAGGAATATTAAAAAGTGAGCAGATGGAAGTTCCGAACTCAGGAAACTGTGGACGCGCGCCCCGCTTTTATTATTTAGGGGTGGATTTCGCTTGTAAATGGTTAATATGGGGCGGCCGGTCACGGAAAAGTTAAATTAGACGTCGAGACCTTTTGTTTACGTGAGTCCGCTTCGATTTGTACGCTTGTCGCTAATGGATATTGCCTTCTGTGGACGACACGTATTATTATGTCATTATCTTTTACCGTTTCAACAATGGTGTTTTATAGATGATTGATTACGATCTTTGGGTGAGATTTAAATTCTTACTTGGATAAATGCTTTGTTTAAAGTAATTTACTTTTTGGTCTCTAAAATTGCGGTGGACAGTAGAATGATATATTTATAAAAAATATTTTATTTTCAGTTTCACGCCGTGTCCCACATATAGCAGAGTAGGCAGAGGGAGTCTAGTGTTTATACACTCCACTCCCCACAATCAATTGAATTCTGGAGGCATTGAATCACAGAACTAAACGCCGCGCTTTGCGTAAGCGAAGTGAACATAGCGAAGAAATGAAAATATTAAATATTTCATTTCATCGAGTGGGAATCGAATCCACAACCCGTCGTCTATACAGTTACACGCTTGTGCCCTTGCGCCACGACTTCTAAAAATCTCTCTTGATTATCTTACGTAGGAAATGAGGAAAATATGAAATCGAATCCACAGCCTGTCGCTTATATAGTCACACGCTTGTGCCCCTGCCATGACTGACTTTCAAAAATCTGTTTTGATAATCTTACATAGGAAATGAGGAAAATATAAAAAATAGTAAATATTTTCTTATTTTCTATGTTAATTGTTAATCACAGGTGGATAAAGACATACATTCTATATACGAAAGCTGAATACAAATCGCTATATCGTTATACGTTATTTAGCGCTCATTACGTTCTAATACAACGTTAATACTGAAAACGTTCTCATCATTCAAAGTAAATAACACGAAATAACGTTATTTAATTAATCCTTGCAATTAGCTGGCAGCACCGTCTAACTAATGTTTCCCGATTGAGATCGCTACGACCGTACCAGGCGAGCAGAACTCTGAAATAGGTTCATTTAGGGTGCTAATTACCCAGGGCCGTAATCAACTGACTAATGGTTGTCGAGTGGGGAGGTCGTGCTTTCACGTTTTTCTCCTACCCTCAACCTATCCTGTGATCTCGTGTACGCCGTAGAATTTATTTTTACCGTTGTGTTGGTAATATTCTATTTATTTTTCTTTTAGTTTTATTAAAATTATGCAGGAATATTTCATTTAAAGCTACGTCGCGTAAAAAAATGTTTTATAAAGCATTAACTACAACATAATTATAAAAAATCAATTAACGTCATGTATTCAATAATTTTATTTCATTAGAAAAATGTTCTTAGTTGTAGGTATAGTTATATCACGATGTTACCTTAAAAAAAATAACGCATGTGAAAGATATAAAGGCCTAAACATATATTTGAGGCCAGTCGTGGCGCAGCAGCACGAGGTGTGACTGTAATACCGACCTGGTTGTGGGTTCGATCCCCACTCGAGGAGATGAAATATTTACTTAAATTTATATTTCCATTTCTTCGCTCTGGTGTCGAGGTTAAGTGCGGCGTTGAGTTCTGCCACTCAACACGTAATGCCTCCAGAATTCGGCAGAAAGTGGGGAACGGAGTGTCTTAACACTTAGTTCCCTCTGCCTACCCAGCTGTGTGCGGGATACAGCGTGAAGCTGAAAAAAAAATATAAAGAAAACAATAAAACGTATAATATTCAAATATTTGAGCAATATTAAAATTCTCTCACGTATCCGGACGAACTGAACAAACAAAAATTTAGATGGACGGTTGTCTTTTGTAAGTGGGCGGCAACACTAGTCGGACTGACTGCAGCCATTGTTCACACACCCGTCCGCGTCCATACAAACAGCCCGAGCATTCATTTACACCCATTCAACGCAAAGTAAACTTTCTGCTCTTAGGAGCTTGTCCACAAAGTTAATTAAAGTCGCCGCCCAAACCCGCCATTACCCCCGTGATTTAGAATCAAAAGACTAACTTTTTTATTAATTACGCTTGAACGTTATCGTTTTTGTGGTTGTTTTGCGTTTTTTTTTATCTTCTTTCTTTTTATCCGGAAAACTTAAGTAGGTTGGTAAAATCTGATATTTTTTAGCTTTTGCTAAGTTACTCAAGTTTTCTGAATAGTAATAAAAAAGAGAATTATATCTTATCTCTTACATTTTAATATGTATTTATCATATTAAAATACATAGTATAATATTATACAATAATAGTATAATATTGCCAAATATATTGTTATCAAAAATACTGTAAGAACATTATACGTCCACTTCTATCTGGTTAGGTAACCAAGCCAAGAAAGATGAAAATTAGTTCAGTTCGGACCTAATATACAGCTAATAATAATATAAACCTTATTACGTATTTATATCTACAATAAACAGTATTTTCTATTACTAGCAATATAAATCTAAAACCTTAAGCTTGCCTAAATATAATAAAAAACATATTTTCTAAGAGTAAAAATATTATCAAAGTTTTATAAAAACCGCCGCAAGTCTTCAGTATTTAATTTCCCTTAGCCCCTCTGGTTTTAGACTAAAATAAATAAGCTGGTGGGGCGTGAACTCCCTCCCCTGCGTTAGAATGGATAAATTTGGAAGAAGTGCCGACCAGATGTTGATTTATTATCGCGTTTTATAATAATTGTTCGTAAGGCTGGGGGAACGTATTGTGATATTTCTGATAACAAATACAACAACCAACTGAGATTTGATCTATATAATAATTAATTCTTAAACTGGTTTTATTATACCTTGAAAAACACTTTAGAAATATAGCTACGTAGTATTTTATATTAAGATACGCACAATAACATTTCATGAATATTAAATATCAATATAGAATTGCCTCAAAATTATTTATAGTAAGACGATGTTGTCTCAGTTTAAAATTCTCTTTTAAATCAAACCTTTTTATTTTAAACTTCACACTGTATCCCGCACATAGCAGACGGTACCTGGGTAATTAGTGCGAACTTCGTTACCATTCAGACATTTTCGTTACCAACTTTCCCCCGAATTGTGAAGACATTGTGTATTGAGTGGCGGAACTAAACGCCGCACTGTGCGTTATGATCAGAGCGAGGAAACGAAAGTATTCAATATTTAATTTCCTCTAGTGAGAATCAAACCCACAACGTGTCATGTTAATAGTCCACACGCTCGAGCCACAGAGCCACGAATGGCCTCAAATAAATCATCGAGTCCACAAATATATTGATATTTATGATAATACTAAAAAGTTATAAGTAGTAACTATAATTGCCCATATGCCAGTAATTACAGAGTTTAAAACGTTAAAGTGTAATCAGTCAAACGTCACTTAAATATTTATGAAGACCATTTTAAATTTAATTCGAGTTCATGTCGTAAACTCACATCGTGCTGCCAATGTGCCAACAATATTTTAAAGTTTTATTTTTTTATATAAGGCATCCGTTATCATATATCAATCATAATATAAGCAAAGAGATCCCATCTTTTTTTAATTAATATCGTTTACCAAAGTAATAAATAAAGAAAAGATCTTTAAAATAAAAATATTATTGAAAATAAAATCGATTTTGACATTTTAATTACTCGGACAAGTTTGCTTTTATCTGTTAAATATTGACATATAATTTTGACGTATAGCAACAATTATAGACATGTCGTACTAAAGGTGGAGTGGAACTTAATATATACACATAATAACATGGCTTGAAGCAAGACAACATTATACACCATCACACTAGACAGTCATCACATGTAATTATCGATGTAGCTGTAATAACTGAGGCTAGAATATCAGACATGCGGAGCCCCGGGCAGTTGTTAGTTAATAAGATTGATTATATAAATGCCTTGTTATTTATTGTGTGCCTATAATTGCTATTATGGCCGTAAGTAATCATTCTTTTTATTAAATATTAATTAGTTGTTGAAGATGAAAGAAAAAAATCAAATAATAATAAATCAGCTTCACGCGGTATTTTGCATGGGTAGGTTGAACCTAGTGTTAAGACACTCCGTTCTCTACTTTCTGCCGAATTTTAGAGGCATTGAGTGGAGACACTACCGCATTCCGAACACCGCGCTTTGCCTCGAAACCAGAGCGAAGAAATTAAGATGAAAGTTTTTTTTTATTTCTAAAGCTTTTAACACTTTTAATTTATATTCAAATAAAACGTTAAATAAAAGCTTAATTTGCGAAAATCATGAAAGCTGCCACTTGTGTTATACTTAAGCTAAACTAGGTTAGTAACCTCTATACAAAAATATAGTATATACACGTACAATGCACGTCGCAACTATGTTTAAAAAAAAACAGATTATAACTATTTTAAAATGTCTATCTAAATACATTCACGTCTACGTTATTACAATACATAATTAAAAACAAAAGTGATATAAAAATATTAATTCTAAAATCAACGCTAACACAACAAATATATAAAAGCATTAAGTGTCGTAACTTTTTAAGATCTACGCAAATTAAAATGATGAGGATGAGTTCAAAGGAAGTTTCAACTTCAATCGCATTATTGATGGATGCGTAAACTCCCCTACGCGAGGGGTAAACGAATTTTGACTTAGATGGAGTATGTAATAGTGGGGATGGCCCTTATAACGATATTTTATTGTATTTACTAGAGATGTAATAGCTTTTGTGTATTAGGAAAAAAATAGAAAATTATGTATAATCTGTGAATTTTGTATCTATTGTTATTATATTATTTTATTAATTGTATTTAATTAATATTTAACGTATAATTATGTTATTTATCCATTAGTATATCAATTTAAGTAAGCAAATGAATTATCAATTTTAATTATTAATTTATCATAAAAATTATGAAATTATAGATTCAAACGTAGACGTCTGCTACATTTAAAAAATGCCATTGGAACGTCAAATTCTCTTTTTAAATGAATCGATCGAGTCGAATGGAATGAAAGGGATATGCGTGGATCGCAAAGCGGACACAAGTACCAGGCGTGCATAAGCGTGCTGGAGGTGTGAAGTGAGGCGCTACGGTGCGGGTTCGTGCGCTAGTAACAACTCACCACCTTCCGTTTCGTGCCACACGATGCCCTCCAACGTGACCGAGGTACCAGGCTCGCAGGGGCCCAAGCAGTCCGGCTCGGTGATCGTCCCCACTGATGTACCGACGCA
Organism: Heliconius erato x Heliconius himera; assembly: GCA_013421005.1. Lineage (NCBI taxonomy): Eukaryota > Metazoa > Arthropoda > Insecta > Lepidoptera > Nymphalidae > Heliconius > Heliconius erato x Heliconius himera. The sequence continues at coordinate 19,178 of JAATLQ010034680.1, forward strand.
CACTTCTGCTGTCTCCTGTGGAAGATTATATACATTGTTATTATGTACCTTTTTTTAATATTTTACATATTGTTTCCGTACACATCGTAAAGTCTAAATGAACGTAAATATTATATATTATATTATTACTTAAGTGATGCAATTCAAAATATTATAAATGTTGTTACGTAATACTCTCAAATACTATTTTGTAAACTTAATACCGCTAAATTCCTAAAAAAATTGCCGTGAGCAAAACAAAAATTCCTCAATTTGTCAGCTCACAACATCCTCGTTAGTGAACAACATAAATGTAATAACAAAGCTATTAAACTTAAAATCGAATAACAAATTAATCGATTTAATCTCGATAACGCCGTACCACGAGGGCATAAATAACGATTCCGAGTAAAAGATTACTTTTAAAAGTCCAGTCTCCATCGTCCGTGGCAGCTTTATTTTATTTTTCCATCGCCAATAGAAGCGACAATCGTCCGCAGTACTCACTGGGATTGCATGAATGCAAAGAAGTAAGAACATTTACGGTGTGGAACATAATCAAATGAAGCCATTTACATTCAGCGGCCGATACGAGAGCGGTGCGGCGACATCGCCCATCTCTTTCCCACCCACGGCTAATGGCGTCGCGAATTATGGAGTGGAGCATCCCAGCAGTGAATCCGGAGATGTCGACTCACAAATGTACTATTGGAAAAATAACAAAATTTTATGTGAATTTCCGATATTAAAATCTTTTCACGTCTCGGTAACAACTAATGTGGGGGAACGGTACGCCACAATAAACATACTATAGTACGGTTATGGAATATTTATGAAACTTAGTAGTATGAGATCCCATTACATAAATTTGCAGTATCTGTTTTTGTAAGAAACTTATTTTTAGGTGGTTTAATCTATTCATGATAGTTGAATAGATTAAACTATGGTTGCCTAGAGAAATTGTGCTGTAATCAACTTTAATTTAAAATTCACAGTAGTTAGTTTTCGTCGTTGAATTGCAGTTACATGTTTTGTTATGTAAATCCAAATACATTTATAAAAAATCGCACAAGGAATTTAAAAACGAATAATTGCCTCTCAGTCTTGGGTTGCCAGGCTTAAACAGGTTGTAATTTTGATTATTTGCACTCACGTATTTTTCAAGTGGATGACATATCAAATTAAAGTTCTCTTAACATTATGGTTGTCTGTAAAATAACTGCCGCAAGCAGAGGTTGCCATCTTTTGAATTGATTTCTCCCATTCCGGTTGGCTACGAGAATAGAAGATGAAATGTGTGGGTTGCATTGTATTTTAAAGAAAAATTACATAAATCAGTCTTTGTTCTAATTGTCTATTTTTGGAATGACGATTTTAAGTATATTGAAAATACCGAGTATGTAAAGATAAAATCATGCTTGTTTTTATTGTCGTGATATTGAGTATTTTTGAATCTCTTTTTTAAATATTAATAGAGTCTTCTTTCTAATAGAGTCATTTTTATAAAAATACTGAATTATTTAATTAAATAAATATTAGTCTACTAATTGTTGCAGATAAAAAAAATATATTAGCATCTCGAAATTTTTATATCTTTTCAATATCTTGTATCATTTTGTAGTCCTATTGTTATAATGAAAATATTAAAGAAATACTTCCTACTTTCCACTCAGTGGGAATCGAATCCACAACCGTTTCTATTTACAGTCGCACGCTTTTGCGTATTATTTATTTATTTTTGTACATAATATATGGCAAAATCAAACAAAAAACGACTAATTTCAAAAACTGGATGAATTTATAAATTAGAATCACAGTGATGTAGAAAACTACCAAAAGGAAAATAACTGCTTTCTCTTGTGGAAAAAGTTATAATTGTGGATAGTTGTTCCAGGAGCGACTTTAAATATTATCTAATATATAAAAATATTCAAATTGAACATAAAAACATTCAATAGAGATTTGATTTTCGCTCATAAGGACTATGTGCGTCTATGTTGATAGTTTTTAAGATATTTAGGTATGAAAGCAATATTCTTATCAGATTTACACTTACAACAAAGCTATTTTTACATAGAGAAAAATTTTGAATATTAAACACTAAGTTGTACTTACAGTTTGCTTTAAAAAATAATTCAAAAATTCTTCTTTGTATTTTTGTTTCAGCACAATGAACTTTTTATAACACTGTAAGTGATAACCATATATTTTGTTTGTTTTACTATTTAAAGTAATGTCACTGTATTTAAAATTCTTTTTTTGGCGAAATAATCACATAAGTTTACACTTTTGAAATGATTTGTCTTTGAATTTAATTACTTTTTCACTCCTGTCACATAAAAACCACATTTTCAATTTCATTTTAAAATCAATGTTAAATCAAAACGTCTTCACTCTAAAAACGAAATAAGCAAACTAAGCGAAATGCTCAAAAACATCTCATTAGGCCACCTGCACTTATATTGCATCTAGAAACAATATACCTTTTAAAAAATAATTTTATTGCATTTTATTTACATTGTACCGCGCCGCAAAGTATTTATCTATACTAAAAAGTAGACAAGCAACTGATATTTGCCGACGCTTCGTCATAAATAGCGGTTATTAGTCGGCATTATAGTGAGAATTTCTTCGAAATTATCTTTGCAATATTGGTTGTGTTTATTATACCTTCAATATTTTTCCTATGGCAAAAATCATCATTTTACATATCATCATTTTTGAGAATTAGAATAAAAATTGAATTTAATCCTATTACATTATATTTTTCTTTAAAATATAAGGCAGATCGCGCCTTTCTTCTTCTATTCTTATAGTCAACCGGCACCGGAAAAAATAAAACAAATGATGGCAACCACTGTTTGCGACAGTTATTTTACGGGTAGCTATGTGGTCTAGTGTTGAGAAGATAGTAAGTTTTAATTTGATATATAATTCATAAAAAAATACAAGAGTGCAAATACTGATCATTAAGTGACTTGTTTTAACCTGGCCAATGCCAACCATTTTGGTTGGCATTAGACTGAGAGGTGGCAACCATTGTTTCTGAAAAAAACATGTAATATAGTTACATGTATGTTACATTCATAAAAAAAACTAATTACTAAAAATAAAATCAAATCAGCTTCACGCTGTATCCCGCACACTGCAGGGTAGGGAGAGGGAACCTAGTGTGTTAAGACACCTCGTTCCCCACTTTCTGCCGTTTCTGGAGGCATTGCGTGTTGAGTGGTAGGACTCAACGCCGCGCTTGTCCTCGACACCAGAGCGAAGAAATGGAAATATAAATTTAAGTAAATATTTCATCTCTTCGAGTGGGGATCGAACCCACAACCAGTCGGTTTTACAGTCACACCTCGTGCCCCTGCGCTACGACTGGCCTCTAATTACTATAAATTTAATAAATGATTGCGGTACAATTTTTCTAGACGACCATATTTTCACCTATTCTACTATAATGTATCATTCTTTTTAAAAAAAAAAACATTAAAAGAACAGATAACTGGAAGGTAGTGAAGCAAAATGTACGACACGGAGGTCATGAAACCGAATACGCTTAGGACGCGATAAAAGATGGCAGCACATGTTTGTGAACATGTGTTTTAGTAACAAAATATACTACAATATTCAACTTATAATGCTTATGTGAATTATATTAATAATCTTAATAATTTTATTTTACTTAATAATAAATATTAAATTATAAATTACTTTACGTTTTGCTATAAAGATTCTAGATAATTAATTGCCATATAATTGCTATTAACGAAAACCGATAATTAAAATTTGATAAGCCTGACGCTACTGTATACTAATAAATAACATTTAAACGATAAATGGTCTAGAAATTAGCATTTATATCATAATAAATTCCAAAAGGCAGATGTATTATATGATAATGTGAGACCTATTTTCCAACATAAGCGTCTAGACCAGTGGTTCCCAACCAGTGGTCCGCAGAAGTCTAAATATGGTCCGCGAATGATTTTAATTTTATGACTGGGGATGGTGAGGCGAAGTTTCTGTTTGATTATCACAATTAATTCTTATTATACTTACACACATAGTGGTCCCTGCTACCAAGAATGATATGAAAGTGATCCTTGATCAAGTAAAGGTTGGGAACCTCTGGTCTAGACTGTAAGTAGAAGTGCCTACACGATAACCCCCCATGTAGTACGAGCGACAGCTGAACGAGCTAATCTTTTACGTAACGTTTGGTTCAATGTGCTCTATAAATGAACGCCATTAGACACGCATAATGTTAAATGCGCTATAAAAGAAGATATAAGCTTTAATCGCTGTGACGAATCTTTCGAAATAATTGTTTTGAAACTTTGTCTTGTTTAATGTAGTTGAATCGAAGGAATTTAATTATAATATAAGGTTTTCCTTTTTTTTTCCAGTTTCAGATTATATCCCGCATATAGCAGGGTAGGCACGGGGAACTTAGTGTTAAAACACTTTGCCTTGGTATCAAAGCGAAAAATAGAAAAAAAAAATGTATTAATTATCTCGAGCGGGAATCGAACCCACAACCTTTGCGTTACACTCACCCACTTGTGCACCACAAATTATTTAAAGAATCTTACAAGACTATTGTTTTAAAAATTTTTGTTCTAAGGAATTCAATAATAATATAAACATCTTAAGTAATAATAACAAATGATCGATTAACTCATACCTAATAACCCACGCGTCGAGTATAAATAGTATAAACGCTGCATTGTTAGACGAAGACAAATGTGCGATCGTCTTACGCCCACTCCGCGTCCGTTACACGAGACAATCAATACACGAACTCGTATGTTTATTTGTAGTTGAGCCGCATATTAATATTTCGACACGCCATGTCGTCATTAAATCCTTTGTGATCGCTCGTCGTAAATCGGAATAGGGGAGGTATT
>JAATLQ010034680.1:24073-54112 GCA_013421005.1 Heliconius erato x Heliconius himera
ATCGATTAACTCATACCTAATAACCCACGCGTCGAGTATAAATAGTATAAACGCTGCATTGTTAGACGAAGACAAATGTGCGATCGTCTTACGCCCACTCCGCGTCCGTTACACGAGACAATCAATACACGAACTCGTATGTTTATTTGTAGTTGAGCCGCATATTAATATTTCGACACGCCATGTCGTCATTAAATCCTTTGTGATCGCTCGTCGTAAATCGGAATAGGGGAGGTATTGTGCTCAGCACTGCGAGAGGGGTCGCACGGGTAGCGACGTCAATGCTCGCTCCGAGTCTATAGCAAACAAGGGTTGCCAGCTGCCGTTTTTATCTCACTGAGCGAACTTTACGGCGGGTACTTGAAAAAAACTTCGTTTCGCATTAACATTTCAATATAACTACGGCTTTGGAGTATCCGACGCAAATAAGTCTCGGGGGCTCGGCGGTGTCGAAAGACAATGGATAGTAAATCAATTCAAGCGACAGGAACAAAGGAGCGTGCCGGGACGAGAATGTAATGAGCGAGTAGACTTCGATTAAGACGACGTTTGAAGATTCCCCTTTGATGCGCGTCGCAGGAACTAATTTGTAGCCTCTGTGGCCTCGCACCGCAAGAGGTAAGCGCGACGGCCGACACCCACATGCCTAATGGCTCGAGACCTTCGCCGAAACAACCCCTGACTCATGCATTACGCCTAAAATTGAGGCAACATTTGCGCGGGGTCGTGGACGTTAAGTTATCTTTTTCCTATTGTCGTTTATATATGGCAGCTGTCGTATATTTAGAGATGAGATTTTGTGTGGGTAAGAATATGGTACGATAGACAAAAAATAAGAGAAGTATGGTGATACCTCAGTTGACCTTCGAGAACAAAGTATCAACGATACTGGAAGAAGGTCAAGTAAAAAGGATAAGGACCGGACGGCATGTATGAATATGTTAATGATAGTGGTATGCAGAGATCGTAGCGTTTAGCGCTGTATTCTCTCTGGCTAACCCACTAGGGGTAGCGTGTGAAACTATATAAAGTTAGATATAATTTATCATAGAAATTATTTGGGGAATTTTACATATTTTAAAGTATACGGACGCCGTGTCGTGCCAAAGGCAATAAATAGCAGGGCGGGGTCTAGAGCGTCTTGTTTATTATACACTGAATAAACATAAATTTTCTATTATGATGTAAGTGGCGACAATATGCGTTTGTTTGAGATAATAGACTAGAATGATTGATTAACTTTAACGTAGGTACCCTATAGTAAAGGTTGTTTGGACTTTTGACTTATTGCTATGTAGGTAATAAAATAACGGAAAGGAGTGTCTAAACACTAAGTGCCCAGGCTTCCTCTGTCTACCATGCTATTTGCGGGATACAGCGTGAAGCTGATTATTTTATAGTAATACATATATGATTACAAAAAAATTGTACATATTATATGAAATGGTCTGTATATTCCGTGAGATAAAATATAAAATTTAATACCGTTGCTTACTAAATTATTAATTGTAAAAAAAGTCAGCTTCACGCTGTATCCCGCACACAGCAGGATAGCCAGAGGGAACCTAGTGCTAAGACACTCTGTTCCTCACTTTCCGCCGAGTTCTGAAGGCATTGCGTGTTGAGTCGCGGAACTCAAAGCGAAGAAATGAAAATATAAATATAAATAAATATTTCATTTCCTCGAGTGGGGATCGAACCCACAACCAGTCTATTACACAGTCACACTTTGTGCCCCTGCCTGGTTTTTATTTTTTTTTAAATTAAAAGATATTTCGATATATTCAAATTTAACAATTTCAATTATTATAAAAAAGCACCTATAAATATAAATATATATATTAGTGAAACGAATTGAAAAGCATAAAACTGAAAGCAATCGCACCCTCCAGAGTCCACGAGTCACGGCGGTATTAATTAAAAATAAAAACCTCCCTCCACCGGCTGGCGCTCTGGCAATTAAAACAAAAATATACTGTAACGAAATAACATTCAATTTATAATTAAAAGCTTGGGAATTGGATATAAGCGATTCCATTCTCATTATTTAGTTTTACAGCTTTATTTTGTATCGTAAAAGCTGTAACGAGTTTTTATGTTTGTACCGTTAATTGTGAACGGATGATAAAACGATAATTGACTGTCAGCACGAGAATTGTCTAACTTAAGGACAATTATCAACAAACAGCTTCACGCTGTATCCCGCACACAGCAGGGTAGGCAGAGGGAACCTAGTGTTAAGACACTCCGTTACCCACATTCTGCCGAATTCTGGAGGCATTGCGTGTTGAGTGGCAGAACTCAACGCCGCGCTTAGCCTCGACACCAGAGCAAAGAAATGGAAATATACATTTAAGTAAATATTTCATCTCCTCGAGTGGAGATCGAACCCACAACCAATCGGTTTTACAGTCACACCTCGTGCCGCTGCGCCACGACTGGCCTCAAGGACAATTATAAACTGTTAATAGGTTTTTTTATTAATTCAATTATTGAACTGTAAAAAAGGAATGCCGTTCTTATATATTTTTTTATCAAGTAACGTAAGGTATTTTTGGTATTGATAAGAAACAACTTATGAATAAACATTCACGCTGTATCTCGCATATAGCGGGGAACCTAGTGTTAAGTAATGCACTCCGTTACCCTTTTTCCCTCGAAATTTCGAAATAATGCGTGTTGTATAGCGGATTTTTTGCCTTAGTGAATAAATGACGAGAGCGAAGAAATAAAATAATAATAATCCATTCCCTCAACTGGAAATCGAACCTACAACCGTCTTACAGTCATACGTACGTACTTGCGCCACGATAAATAAAATATTGTATTTTATAATATTAAAGATATTTTAAATTTGGTTTACCATAAGAATTTTTCAAAGAAACCTCACATGATGCTTATAGATTGATCGAAACTATTCATATTATTATTTATGAGAGCTTATTACGACAATAAAATGCAGACACAAAGAGATAACAGACATACCAGGCCATTTTGAGTGTACGTTAAACAAGAATCGAAGTTGCTTCGAATTCTTGCATGATAGATATTAAGAGACAAGACAGAGAGAAAAAAGGAAAAGAGAAGAAAGAGAGAACGATGTTACAAGATATAATAAAATTTTAGTTGTATAAAAAAAATTGTTATTATTCACTGACTCACAAGTATAATAAACATATTTATTTTTCTTATCTATATTTATAATCAGCCACAATTGACTTACCACTCGCACGTGGTTTGTTAAATAGAGTTTTAGTTTCTAATACTTTTTTTATTTCTAATACTTTTGTATTGAATATATTTTAAATAAATGTAAGTAAAAAGAAGGACATATATTTAATTTCAATACATTGAAGTTGTGGACAGAGTTTTAGTTGTGGACATGACATTGTGACTAAAATATATATATTTCTTTTATAAAATAGTTAAATTGTATAAATAAACATAAAATCTAAAATACAAATTAACAACTAATTAATATTGCATTGATTTGTTAATTTTTTTTATATTATATTGTATGTTTTATGATTTTTAAAGAAAGAAAATAATATATTTAAATTTAATTACACTTTTATCTATATTTAGTGTTTATTAACGTATCTTTACAAGTCTCGGACAGCTCGAGGACTATTTACATAAATAACGATGAGAACTTTATCTCTAATTCAAGTATTAATCCGATTTGATTCTATAAAATTTCAATATATAATTAACAACAATGATAATAGAACTTACGTAATTGAATAAAAAAAGCTTCGTTATCGTTTTGATATGGACTTTTTATTGCTTTTTAGTTTTTTTCTATAATGCCTTCTTAGACATTAAATATTTATGTATAAAGTGTAGTGTAAACATATCAGGGGAAGACGTGTTGTGCTTATATGATATAGAAAGTTGAAACATAACCCATCACAATCTGTTAAAATTCAAAATTGTGATAAAAAATATATACATATTTTGTGTAATGTACATTATAAATATAAAAAAAGCAATAATATTAATGAAACTCGACTTCATAAAAGCAAAAAGGTTTTATATAAGCAACAAAAATGACGTTAAAGCGCCCGAGATATTTAATTACGGAGGAGCCACGGAGCCGTGTTAAGAGTGTTGCAAAAAGCGTAATAATCTCTCGCTTACTTATTTCAGCTCAAAGAAAATCTGATTCATATCTTTGGCAAAACTCTTTTATTATTCGCTCGCTACCCGCAATATTCTTTAATTTGATGTAAACACGCACATCGTTTCGAGTAAATGTAAGAAAGAAATCCCGGCCAAGAGAAAAATGAGGTTAAACAAGTTTTTTTTTAGGTTTACGCTGTATCCCGTACATAGTAGCGTAGACAGAGGGAACATGGGAACCTAGTGTGAAGACACTCCGTTCCCATTAAGACGTTTACGTTCTCGACTTTTCGTCGAATTCTTAAGGTATTGCGTGTTAAGTAGCGTAACTCAACGCTGCGCTTTGCCTCGTAACCAGAGCGAGGAAATGAAAATATTAAATATTTTATTACATCGACTGGAAATCGAATCCACAACGGCTTTCCGTCCGTTTCCGTTGTATCACTGCGTTACGACTGGCTTCTTAAAAGTATTTTTTCAAGATTGAATCAAGAAATAAGCGCCTTACAGAATACAATCTTCTCATTAAAATCACAACTTTTTATACTGTACATACATTTATTACTAATATTGAAAATAAAAATATAAATTGTTCACACAATAAAATTATTGACATTAAACATAGAAAACATAAAGTGCTATCGTCGTTTTGTCCCATTTTCCTCTGAGGAAACAAAAATAAACAAGCGAGGCGCACACCGATTGCCCCTCTAAATCACCCTCGGGCACGGGTGGCCGCGGCGTTCGTGACTCTTCCGAAGACATGTTATTTATTCCTCTCCTCAACCTCTTTACGGACGGTATATCGGAAGGAGATTTTTATCCTGTCCAAAAGAAAGATCGAAACAGATTAATACAAATCTTTCTTCATGATTTAGTAGCGTATTAGTTTGGAATAAATAATGACTAACATCATCATATTCACGCTGTATCCCGCATATAGGAGGGTAGGCAGAGGAAATCTGATGTTAAGACACTCCCCACTTTCCGGCATATTCTGGAGGAATTGGGTGTTGAGTGGCGGAACTCAACGCCGCACAAGCAAGTAAGGATCACACTTTTTTCCTGCACACGGCCCCTTGCTCCACGACTGGCCTCTAAGCTTCTATTTAATTAAAAGTTACTTAGTACATCCATAAATATAAAGAAGTCGCAAGTTTGTAAAATATAAGAAAGTTGATAAAATTAGCTGCTCAAAACAGCGACCGAAATGTAAATTATTCATGGATTCCACTCAACTCATATAAATATTTCTCGAGACAGCGAACCGCGTTAATGAAACAAGATGCTAACTCAACGCTCACAAAGCTTTTAAATTATTCCAGCCGCGTCTCGCATCTTTGTGCTCAGGCTATTATTTCAAATTATTTTTAATTGCGTAAAAGCAAGCGAAAAACACAATAACAGCACTTTTAGTTAATTACACTTGGAAAGTATTCAAGGAGCTCCTCGAGACGGAGGACCGTAACTAATACAAAATATTAAAGCGTAACCTTTCCGCTTTAACAATTCATGAAAAGAAAATGGACCGTGAAAATCGTAACACAACAATGGCTTGTAATGAAATCTCTCTTTTTTTACGGCTACGTCGGTACCGAACAATTTTAACCTCGTTTTCATTGAAATTCACATTTCATCCGAATAACAAAAGGGTTGGACTCTTTACGAAAAATGTCAATTGTGAGAAGGGTAGCGAGTTGTGGCCAAATGCTGTTCTATGGACGTAGATTCATGGATTGCGGGCGTGTGGGACGGACACTGCACTATTTATATAGACACGGACGTGTCCCGTTTCGTCCTTACTCGTGTAGTGTACGGCTATACCTACCCACATTGCCAGACTCGCTGAATTATGCATGAGAGACAACGAATGTTTTAAAAAGTTAACAAGGTTTCCCCAGCTTTTTCCTTATTCTGCTATTTTACCGGGGAAAACGAATTGCCTGTACTCGAACAACACTAAAAACATGATTTGCCTTCGTGTATTAGATGCTGACTTTATGAATTTTTAAAGAAAGTCTCTGGCAAAATATCATTTTATAGAGTACTGAGGCGAGTGGCAGCTGTAAACAAAATAAATTATATCCTGCATGTATATATAAAGTTAGTATATATTACGATGTGAGTGATATACGTTTTACATTATAAATTAAAATTGTTAAATATGTTATTGCATAAATATTCCACGAATTCTCCATTAAACTTAGTATTCTAAAAACACAATCCAATACAACAGTTGCAAATAATGTAAACTCTATATTTACACTAACTCCCTCCCAAGTTTTATTACGAGCTAATCTCCTTAGTGAGAGAACAACAATTAAAGTGTAGTCCGGCTAAAGTTGGCTTTTAGTGTAGTTCTAAAAGTTGTGGTTTCCCGCAGTACCGCGGGCTTCGGTGCGGATATCTAGCCGATAACGGGATTACCGCGCCCTCCCCGCCTTGTTACCGAGTATTTCGCACGCAAACTTCCTCTACCCTCAACGAGAGATACTTTCTCTTTATATTTTATCTGAACTTATATTTGCTGTGAAAGAATCGCTCACACATAAGCTAGAACGCTGCTTACGTATTCGAATAATGTTATACGAATATTAATAAACAATAAGTAAACGAATAGATATGATTAGCTTCACGCTGTATCACGCATACAGCGGGATAGACTGAGGTAATGTAGTGTTAAGACATTCCGTTTCCCACTTTCCGCCGAATTCTGGAGGCATTGAGTGTTAAATGGCGGAGCTCAACCAAATAGAAAGAAAGGAGACCTCGAAAGAGAAAAACAAATTTAAATAAATATTTCACTTCGTCGAGTGAGGGATCGAACCCACAATCAGTCGCGTTTTTAGTCACACTTTGTGCCCCTGCGCAACAACTGGCCTCAAATAGATATAGACACAACGAGGCATGTTTCTCGAACAATACCATTAATGACAAATGAAATGGTACCAATTGTTAATATTATTAGATTTGCTATTATATTATAATAGCAAATAAAGTTAAAAAACAGTTGACGGTAGTCGTGAAACCTTTACGACAGTATAAAATGGTAATGGATTAACTTGATCGCCGCAGTCGGCGTTTAACGAGCGACCTGAGCCAACTTCCTCAATAAAATAATAGTCTTTCGGCCCCGTACCCACCGGCATAAATATGGCCTTTAAAAAAATATTAACGATCATGAAACACGAATACCTTAAAATAGCGTGGGTTCATCATAAACAGGCTTCGATTAAATACACTGATACAACTTTATTGTAAAAATGTTATGTTAATCAACATAACCTTTAAAAGTTATCACTTTTTTTTACAATTTAATATCAAAAGAAAAATCTTATTAATTAACCAAATATTTAAATATAGAATACAGCGTTATCAAAGCTACCAACATAAAATAGTGCAAAACAAAATGGACGTCGAATATCTAACACAATATTAACTACAATAAGGAGAGGTGGAGGGTAAATGGAAGCCGAGGGATAATAGAGGTCAAAATTGGTTGGCAGTTTATGGAAATATAAATCCGTTTATGGCCCGAATGATATTGTAATACAGCCGGAGTTGGAGCGGAAACCCTAAATAATATTGGTTTTTTATGCGGCAACATGGTGCTGGTGCTGACGACACGCGAGTTACAATGTTTGCTATTTAATGTTCTATTAAATTTACGACGCCACTGTTAGTATATTGCTGGATTCCTTTTTTAATATATGAATATTTTTAATCTGTGCTTTAAGTTGTTGCAATTTGATATTTCACTTTATAATCTGTGTAAAGTTTATTTTATATCTCCACATAATTTACGATTGACTAAATTTAATACTTATTAAATTTAGTCAATCGTAAAAAAGCTATCTATTGAAGCGATTAGATAATGTATAAAATTACATGTAAGTATTTATTTTATTTGTAAAAACTTTAAATCTAGTATATTCAAACGGCATCACTTAGGTATATTTTAAGAGCACATTCAAGTCAAAAATAAACATTTTCAATCTTTTACTTAGTTGATGCATAATATCAAAGCACTATGAGAAGAAGACGAAACGTACTAAAAGGCAAAAGTAAAAAGATTTTGTATTTTCTCACATAACATATACATACTACTTATATAGGAGTGATACTCTACTCTACATACGGCGGACGTCTTTTATGAATGCGAGATGAATGTAACACACGTCAAGAAGTAGAGTAGACTTATAAAGTCACGGTCCTCAGCTTTAATGTTGGTGAATTACTAGTTTTTATGCACGTTGGTTCAGTGGATTTTGTATTGTCTATTTATTTTTACATTGAATTTTATAGCGGTCAGTCGTAGAGCAGGGGTACAAGCGTGTGACTGTAAACGTGACTGGTTGTAGGTTCGATTTCTACTCGAGGTAATTAAATATTTGATGTTTTTATTATTTTATTCTGGAATCAAGGTAGAGCGCGGTGCTGCCACTCAACGGGGAACGAAGTGTCTTACTACTAGTAAATTCACTCTGCCTACCCAGCTGTGTCCATATAGCGTCAGGCTAAAGAAAAACATTACATTATTTTGATAAATCATTATTATATGCTCATTAAAGTTATTAGACCAAACCGGGAAAATAATGTAAGTAATTAAAGCATTTTTACAAAAGAATAATACGATTTGGTTACCAAAAAGAATAGAAAAAGAAAAAGAAGCGAACCTACGTAACTAACAACATATTAATTATGGCAAATAGAATAGTCTGACGTAATTAAGAGTCCATTTTGCCAGTCCTCTTAAAAATTCACTGCGCGCTGGGGAGGTTCAAAGGCGAAATAATTAAAGGCGAGAGGGCAAGAAAATACCGGGAGGATCAAAGGAGGAAAACTCCCCCGGAGTAAATGAAACGGTGTTGGGGATTTTCGTGTTCGCGTACTGTTACTGTTACCTGGGTCGGATTATATTGACGCCAGTTCGCCTCAAACTTGATTAAATATTTCGCTTGCCGTAATGAACAGTCATACAAATGCGCAATTTGTTGGATTTAAAATGCTTATACGTTTCATTATTGAATTTGTAATGTATTATATGAAATAATTGGTACTGCTGTCGTATATATCTATTCTATCTATAGGGGCCGGTTGTGGGGCAGTTGTGACTCTAAATGCGACTAGTTATAGGTTCGATTCCCCTCTCGGTAAAGCGCGGCGCTACGTACGTTTCGACACTCAACACACAACGCTTATAGAATTTGGCGGAAAGTGGGGAAAATGATGGGTGTTAACGGGAACGGAGTGTCTAAAGACTAGGTTACCAAGTTCCCTGCTTATCCTGCTATGTGCGGGATACAGCGTGAAGTAAAAAAAAACAATTATTATGTATGTTTAAGCAATTACGGAAAAGAATTCGTAAAACAACTGTTAACAGAAAGGCTATAAATATACATAGACGAAAGAGAAACCATTTACATTTAAAAAAAAAATCTTTTTAAGCATTATACACAAAAGTTAATCGCATTAACAGTGGCTTCGACTGACAGCTCCAAACGCAGTTGCAATTAAACTCAATTACGTATTAATCAATTTCCAATTAGGTTTCCATTAAAATCTACTTACAGGATTTCCAACATTAACACGTATTATCTATAAAGATAATTACACAAGTTAAAAATAGACTTCACATAAAATCTAGATTATAAGAAATAAACTCTAGATTATTAACGCCAATTATACTTTAATTTCTTCGCTGCGGTGTCGAGGTAAAACGCGGCGTTGAGTTCCGCCATTCAGCACGCAATGCCGCCAGAATTCAGCGGAAAGTGGGGATGGAATGTCTTAACACTAGGTTCCCTCTGTCTACCCTGCTGTGTGCGGGATACAGCGTCATAAAGGTTATTATTACTTCGAGTTTATAAAATTGTGTGTACGTGTTAAAGAAATGCATAAATGTTTTAAAACTATTGTTATAAAAGAAACTAAGGTCTTAGTTTATTTAGTAGTTACCAAGATGCCGAGGGGGTTCAAATTCCACCGCGTTCAAAAAACGAAAATTCGTTTCTATTAGAAAATTATTTTTCTCTTCTTAACAACACTATTATATTAAAATTATTTTTAATATAAGAAAAATATGTGTTTAAAAATATGGTTGGCGTTCGATGAGGGAGGCCTACGTTCAGCAGTGGACGGCGATAGGCTGATTAAAATTAAAAATGTGTTTAACATAGAGAAGTCAATATTTATATAAGATAAGCATATTGTATCTTTATAACGTATGTATTTATATCAAATTATAATGCCTACAAATACCTGCAGCATATGTAGTGTTTGAAAACACATTTTTTTGTCTTCTTTTTTGGAATTCAATTCCCAGAAGGTTAGAAGCTTACCTGAAAAATAAAGAAACTACAATTAGAAGTAATTCATGGTTTACGCATAAAAATAGAAACTAAAATAAAAAAAAATGTTATTATTTTACAAGAAAAAAATACATTAATTTGTATTCGAATATACACGTTAATAAAACCATTATTATTTAAAAATATAAAATAAATAATATTTAATTATCTCTGGATTGCCATACAGTTTAAATGTTTATATTAAACAAAACACAAATCTTTTTATAGATAAAGAACTATCTGTTCCAATTGTTAAAAAGCGAAGTAATAACTTACTTAATTATTAACAGATCTTTCCTACAACTTTTTTCCTTTATATCCCAAACTTTTACATCACGGAACAGGTAGAAAATATATACATTAGTATTTTATAATAAAAAGACGATTTATACTTAATAAAATATAAAACAAAATGGCTGCTATGATAAAAAAACATTTCATGGCAGATTATAAAACGACACAAAGGCCATAAAATATTCAGTTTAATTATATATCCTTCGCTTTGATTTGATTAATATTTATAGATGTTGTAAAAGTTCTTATAGTAATAAAATCTATGATTTCTTTAGCTACATATAACAAGTACCAATTAACACCTATTAAATTTAATTGTAATTGATATATGCAGAGATACGAGTATGTGGTACATATAGATGGAATTTAAGTTTTTAGTTATTAAAATAGTTGAAACTTTTTGGAAATATACAATGTAATGTTGAAAATAGAATGTGCTTTTTTAAAGATTGTAGTTGTTGATGATTTCGAATTCAAAACATGTAAGTACTGATTTTCAAACCATAATGCGCAAAAAGTGCACAAAATTATATTTTAATATTTCATTCGAATGGGAATCGAACCCACAACTTATCGCTCATTATACCAATATAATACCAGATATTAATAATAAAACAGAAAAAACATTATCATCAATACGGATACAAGAACAAACTAATTTTATTTCAAAATAAAGCCGATTGTAATTGGAAGCCGACATTCAATTAAGATACTAACAATTAATAAGTCCGACGGCCTTCCAATGACATTTCCGTTCCGGCGCAGATAGAGTATACCGTTTTTGTGTTCAAATTATATGTACGTATTGGTTTCTTAGAAAAGTACGATTTGAATCTTTTTTTTTGGCTTTTAATTTCATCTCTTTGTATGACTTTTGGAACGGCTTCACTCTGTATCCCCTGCACACAGCAGGGCGCAGGCAGTCAGTGTTAAAATACACCGTTCTCCAATTACCGAAGATTTCTAGAGTGGCGGAACTCAACGCCGCGCTTTGCCTCGACACCAGAGTGAAGAAATGAAAATAGAAATATTAAATATGTATTTCATTTCCTCGCCTTTGCGCCACGCCTGGCGTCTGTATGACATTTAAGGCCACACATATTCTGACAGTAATAATAATACAACGTTTATGCTCAACGGCATCCATACGAGTTATTAGGGCCCCTAAATTAAGGTCGTGGTAAAACATACCGCAGCCGATTTATAGCCAACATTCGTTAACCACAATATACCTATACAGTGCTGCTTGTAAAGAGTGGTAAATATTTTTTCAGCTTCACGCTTTATCCCGCACATAGCAGGGTAAGCAGAGGGAATCTGAGAACCTAGTGTTAAGAGATTCCGTTCCCATTAAGACACTTCTGTTCCTCATTTTTGAAGAAACAAATCTGAAGTCATTGCGCTGTGAGCGAAGAAATAAAAATATTAAACGATGAAACATTTAATATTTTCATTTCTTCCTCGAGTGGGCATCGAACCCACAATGCCGCGTTTAAATTCACACACTTACGCCTGCGCTACGACCGGCCTCTACAATTTAATCTTATAATGTTTACGTCTCTTTGTTCACTCAAAGCCTAGAAAGTAAAACCTCGAAATAAAACAACATTTCATAACAACCTAAACAGCTTTAATTGTTAAAAATTAACATTCAAATTAGGGAAGTGCTGTTAGTGGAATTGAAACGAGTTCCACTCATAAATCCTCCAAAGGGTGGCGAGTTCCGCTTTATTGGCTCCGCGTCGACATCGCGCTAATAAATGAAGCAGAAAACTTTTAAGAGAGTCGTGCAAGTCGTTTGAGCGGAAGACACCACCGCATCCAACGAAAAGGGAACCTATCTGGAGGGGTGTAGAGTTGAAGATTCCATGGTACCAATTTTATAGCCTCCTCTGATACAGCCATCTTTGTTCCACTGGAGAGTTCGGAGAGGGACGCACAGAGCATTATGGGTTATGAAACCCGACGGAGAAAATGAAATTATGACCGAACGCGTGCAAAGAAAGCGCATGACGACTCCAATCCAACGTTATAAAGTTCGTTCGAAATGTTTCCACTGGCTGGTTGGTTTGCTGCAAAACATATTAACCCACCCTCCCCACTCTCCGCGAGTGCTTGCGTAACCTCTGTGACGTCGCCTGTAATGTAGGAACATTGAAACAACGACCCTCTTGCATTTCTGAGCTGCTCATTAAAAATAAATATAAGTCTCCATGAGTAAGCAAAACAGCTTTTAGAACGCATTGACAAATAAAGTGGACTTACTCGAATAAGTTATATTTATAATGTTGAACTTACAAAAAGGCACAAATGGAAATCCACTGAGAAAGTGAGAATTTTCCACTGGCAGTTTGAGAGGGAGATAAGATCTCATTATGGGTTATTATGAAACTTCTTCTCTTATCTTTGTTACCAGAACGAGGAAATTAAAATAATTCATTCCCTTGACAAGGAATCGAACCCGTCGAACCGTCGCGACTATTCTCACGCTGTACCGCTGTGCACGATACTAAATGTTCAATTTATCATATATAACGCTAAAAAAATATTTAAGTTTTAAGAAATGTTGTTGAATATCTATCTCTCTCTCTCTCTCTCTCTTTCTATTATGGAACTGGTTAGCACCAAAGCTGTGCGCTATCTACTGTTATTATGTACAAGAAACTACATCCATTATCAGTAAGGCAGTTCTAGACAATCATTACGGTGATTAAATTGAAAGCACGCTTTGATGGCTGTGGTCAGAGGCATAGCTGAGATAACTAATGTAATTTGTATAAATTAATTAATTAACAACATATATATATACCTATATCTTATATTATATTTAGAGACCAGTCGTGGCGCAGGGGCACAGAGTGTGACTGTAATTCGACTGGCTGTGGGTGCGATCTCCATTCGAACAGATAAAATATTTACTTACATTTATAATTTCATTTCTTCGCCCTGCCGTTAAGGCAAAGCGCGGCGTTGAGTTCCGCCACGCAATGCCTCCAGAATTCGGCGGAAAGTGGGGAACGGAGTGTCTTAACACTAGGTTCCCTCTGCCTACTCTACTGTGTGCGGGATACAGCGTGAAGCTGATTTTTTATTTATATTATATGCATACCTAATATCAATTTATTTCTTTATAAAGAAATTCATTCTTATTTTTTACAGAATAAATAATATAAATTTATTGAAATATTCAACATTATTTTAAAAACTTACAATATAAATTAGGAAATTATTCGAAACAATGTTGTATTATTTACATTTTTTTAATTAATTTGACTATTGAATTGATCGAAGATGTAAACAACATTACGAAATATCGATATTTAAATTATCACTTTTAAATAGAATATATTTTAACATAATCTTTTATCTCATAAAGGACCATAAACACAAAAAATACATATAAATCTCTAATCTACGTTATACAAGTTATCACACGTCACAAACAAAGCGCCGAGGGACCAATACAAATAGAACGAACATTGGTGAACTTTGGGGTTTTCAGGCGAACTAATCTGATATTTCATACGTTATGTGATCAAACATTATATTTTATTTATTAACGATAAAAATATTTCATCATACGAGTAGAAACAATTTATTTTTCAGTTTCTCGCTGTATCCCGCACATAGCAGGGTAAGCAAACGGAACCTGGGAACCTAGTGTTAAGGTCCTAAACAAAACTCTGTTTCCATTAAAAAAACCGTTCCCCACTTTCTGCCGAATTCTAGAAGCATTGCGGGTTGGCGGAACTCAACGCCGCCGTGCGCTATGAATGACTTCAAATATTTTTCATCAACAAAAAAATAAAGTTTACGATTCGAAATGTATCTAAACTGACGGAAAATGGAGAACAAAGCAACTAATAGCAACACTGGTGTAATTGACAGTTACAAAAAAAAAACATAAAATGTCAAATATTCGATTCGCCATGTCAAATATAATTTACTATCATATTTAGAACACGACATCGCCGTAGTATATCGATACATTGAGGTTATCAAAATAACAACCATTTGTAGAGGCACCATGGGAACAATAATGCGTTCTGAACCTAATAACTACTGACACACTAACAGTCTCGCTTGGAAATATCTTATGTTTATAGAAACAAAGTTGGAGATTTGTTTTTTACTAGAAATAAGTAACGAACGAAGAGGCCAGTCGTGGCGCAGCGGCACGAAGTGTGACTGTAAAACCGACTGGTTGTGGGTTCGATCCCTACTCGAGGAGATGAAATATTTACTTAAATTTATATTTCCATTTCTTCGCTCTGGTGTAGAGGCTAAGCGCGGCGTTGAGTTCTGCCACTCAACACGCAATGCCTCCAGAATTCAGCAGAAAGTGGGCAACGGAGTGTCTTAACACTAGGTTCCCTCTGCCTACCCTGCTGTGTGCGGGATACAGCGTGAAGCTGATTTAATTTTTTTTTAAGTAACGAAAACGGAATTAAATTATACCTAACATCTACTACCTTTACGTCTTAAACGTATGATTAATAAAAAATGGTAGTTCTTTTCTTTTGTCTTCTTTTAATATCTTCTTCTCTATTCTGAGTTTAAAATATATTAAGTACATCGTTGCAAGTTATGTCTTATATTATTTTATAAAAAAAAAAAAAAAAAAAAATTAGCTTCACGCTGTATCCCGCACACAGCAGGGTAGGCAGAGGGAACCTAGTGTTAAGACACTATATTATTTTATAATGCTTTATAATATTTCAATCTATAATATCGTATTGTATTTATTACAGGTTAACGTGCTCACGTTGCTAACCACAAGGCAAAAAGTAAACGCTATAAAAATATATATTTATTAAATAAATTGCAGCTACTTGTCGATACTAAGAAATTATTGGAATATTGATTGATTTATGATTATTTATTGAGTGAGGTTTATAATTTAAAATGTTATGACAAGTAACAATCTACTTTCAGTTCATATTTATAGATTCACGCTGTTTCCCGCACATGACAGAGTAGGCAGAGGGAATGTAGTGTAAAGACACTCCGTTCCTCACTTTCCGCCAAATTTTTAAACGTTGTGTAGCGGAACTTGACGTCGCAGTTTGCCTGTTTACCAGAGCGAAGAAATTAATATGTATTTCCTGCAGTGGGAATCGAACCCACAACCTGTCGCGTTTACAGACAACCTCAAAGTATAATATATTTATACATTTCCTTTTAAATGAACGTATAACTGTCATTACACTCAGCGCCTCGACAGAGTAGTATTTTAAATTCTATATCATCAAAACGATATGAGCGAATGAAACAGCATAATGTGCCACTGGTGACAGAAAGAGATAGAAGATTTAGTGTTGCGAGATAGGGTCACCAGTTTTACTTCGCTGATATGAGAAATATTTTTATGTTTACACTAAACATAGGATATTGATAAATCCGAGACATTGTATGTTTAGTGGCGAAGCTCAACGCCGCGCTTTGTTTGTTACCAAAACGAGGAAATGAAAATAATTCATTTCGCAGATAGGGAATCGAACACAACCGTACACGCTGTGCCGTTGTACGATATATTTAATATACATAATTTATCACCGTCGTGGTCTAGGGGCACAAGGATGTGACTGTAATGCGACGCTTGTTGGTTCGATCCCCACTCGAGGGATTAAATTATTATTATTTATTAATATGTTCATTTTCTTGGCTCTGGCACCAAGACAAAACCCCGTCGTTGTGTTCCGTCACTCAACGCATTGCCTCGAAAAAATCGGCGGAAAGTGGGAAACGGAGTATCTTAACTCTAGGTTCTCTCTGCCTAACCTACTGTGTGCGGGATACAGCGTGGAACTAATTAGATCTTTTTGATCTATATACAAAATCATAAATAATATAAAATTTGAAGAAACATCCACGTCTCCATGTTGTGTCTGGTCACCCTATCACATGCCGTGCGGCGTTAAGGTTAATAGCGCTATTTGTACGAGATGTTATCACTGCGACACTGGACTCAGCCTGTATATTGACTTTTTGTACCTTTTACACTTAACTAAATAAATGTGAGACGGCGGTTAGAACCATTTTTATTTACACAAGAAATATATATTACGTTTGGTATTTAAAGAATGAACTAGTTTTTTTTTGTATGGTTTTAGAAAATGTGTTGTTTTTTTCAGCTGGTTAGTGGGAGCCTACTGTTAAGACACTCCGCTCCCCATTTTCCGCCGATTTCCGGAGGTATTGCAGGCTGAGTGGTGAAACTCTATGCCGCGCTTTGTTTCGACACCAGAGCAAAAAAAATTAAATAATAAATATATCATCCTCGAGTCCGAATCGAACCCACGACCTGTCGCGTTTACAGTCCCACGCTCCAACACAGTCCCTGTGCCACGACTGGCCTCAAAAAATGTTTTAATACCATAATATTCTTAATATATTACTTAAATTTTCATGTTGCATAAAAAACTAAAAAGAAGTTCCTTAATATGCATCATACACGTTAAACGATAATACTAACGTCACTTTAATAGAGGTCAAGCTAAGTTCTTTCAAAACTCGTTTTAAATAGCCACTACTTACTATAAAATATTTTTTACATTAAATAAAGAAGGCCAGTCGTGACGCAGAGGCACAAGCGTGTGACTGTAAGCGCGACAGGTGGTAGGTTCGATTCCTACTCGAGGAAATCAAATATTTAATATTTTTAGTTTCTCGTTTAGTTATAGAGGCAGAGCGCGTTCAGCTTTGCCAATTATCACGCAATGCCTCTAGAATTTTGCGGAAAAAGGAGAACGAAGTGCCTTAACACTAGGTTCTCTCTGCGTACCCTGCTACATATAGCGTGAAGCAAAAAAAACTAATACAAAAATAATATAAAATTAAACATCATATCCTAAATTAACATAATTGCCATTTAAAATTGTAATCAGAAGAGTTTTACATATACATAATTTAATTACTTTTAAATATCTTTTAAAATTACACGTTATCAGCGTTGCACAGCGGGGGCAGGATCTTGATAAGGTTAATGCTGAATCGTTCTACAGAATATATTGTATTTAAAGACCGAAGATTAAAAGATTAGAATGTTTGTTTGAGACTCTTTTTGTTAGCATGTAAATGTTTTTTTTCACGCTTCACGCTGTATCCCGCATTCAGGGTGTAAGCAGAGAGAGCCTAGTGTTAAGCTTATGATACTCCGCTTCTCATTTTCCGCTAAACTCTGGAAGCATTGAATGTAGAGAGAGAATGATACTCCGCTTCTCATTTTCCGCTAAACTCTGGAAGCATTGAATGTAGAGAGAGAGAGCGCGGCCTTGAGTTTCTCCAACGCCGCGCTTTGTCTCAACGCCGAAACTAAGCAATGAAAATATTGAGTATTTTGACCTCCATAATTTAAACAACTTTACACAAACTTATAAAAACTATGATTATTAATGACTGCATTAAATAAAAATAATACTAAATACAGTATATAAAAATAGCTCGTTTATGATAAAATTTTAAGAATTATTTCAAATTTATACAACTATTTGCATAATTTAAAGCGATATTGTAAAAAAATGGTTCTCGAGTATGTTAATATAGACATATTGACAGAATAGGTATTAAAAAATGTGTTTTTTATAACAAATAGTAGGTATATATTACGTTATCAAAAGTAATACTTAACAACTGTACGATTGAAATAGTTTTTATAAAGAATACACATCTCATTTTTTTTTCAAAAGGATTAACTGGTGAGAACTATTTAACAAAGCAACAGGGCTGCCTGGAAAGAATGAGTAACGACTGTTAACTTAAATACAGTTGTGAAAATTGTATTTAAATCAGTTTCAGGCGTTTCTGAGATTGCGTAAACAAACGCCAAAAACTTTAAAAATCATTGCCTCATGCCATTCTTTTGATAAATGCCCTCGATATTAGGTTTTCTCATATATCTTTCATGTACAGTCAGCGATGAGTTACCTACAGTTTTATTATAAGTATAGATGGTGTCTGACTGTCGCTGTGGTAATTATTGATTATACTTTATTTAGAAAGTTATAAAAAAATTAAAGAAGCAAGATTTCAACCTGTGCCTTTTGGAAACCGTCGAATATATATAAGTTTGTAAAAAAAAGTATATTTATTTTCTAATTGTGGAATAACACTTTAAAAAATGTTAAAAATAGTTATTAACATTTCTTTAGATACATATGCTCTACATATTTTGTACTACGTACATACATACATACATAGACAGATAAACACATTACCCTACTTTATAATAGGCTTGATACAGATAAGTTAAAGGTGCAAATTAATAGTTTTTTTGTAGGAAATAAAAATATAAACTAGAAATACGTATAAATTTAAAATGCACCAAGCTTCACTGGCTTCAATATGCCTATAAAAGAACATACGACACCACTCCACTTGACATACTATGTAAATTAATAGTATAAATTATAGCAGACATCAAAATGACATTCAGGAATGACTAATAGAACTGTGACTCGTTTAATAAAGATGTTTAGAATAGAAATAGTAAATATGGAATGTAATTAATGTATTGTATATATATATATATATATATATATATCTTTAATAACTACGATATTTTTCTTTTAGTTTCACGCTGTATCGCGCTGATAGCAGGGTAGGTAGCTGGGAACCTAGTGTTAAGTCACTTAGTTTCCCCATTTGAAATGAAATTCAGGTATTGTGTTTTGAGTGGCGGAACTTAACGCCACGCTTTAACCTTGATACCAGAGCGATGGCATGAAAATATTTATATTTCATTTCTCCGAATAGGAATCGAACCCACAACTGTCGTATTTACAATCGCACGTTGGTGTTTTTTTTAAGTTTTTCAGGGTTAAGCAATGTAATTGTTTTTAGTTTATAATTATTTAATAAAAATCATATTATTTTCGGTATATTTTACTTGTTTCAATTTTATATATACATAATTTGTTTGATAAGATAAATATTACAATGAGACTTTAGTACCAGAGTTTAAAAGATTAAAAATAAGAGGTTACAACGCTTCGACCGCAATAAATTAAAAAAAAACCGCATTATTCGATCCAGCTTTTAAAGCTCTACATTTTTCTTCGTAGCAAATTAAGAACGTCTGCATTTCTGAAGTGGATAAGTAGGGACAATAAAACCTTACAAAGAAATTCTATCGGGATTCACTTTTTAATATAAAGGTAAAAATGGCGAGTTGAAAGAAATGAAAGAACGGAAACGCCTTTGTTTTTAATCACAGTAGAATTGTTAAGGTATTGTTTTATATTAATAATTAATATCTCCTTGAACAAATTTTATGATCTCCAGAGATTGTCTTTATCTGTATTCAATAAGAATATCTACGTTTTATTTAACAAATGTATCTGTTTTTTTTTTCGTTCCGCCCTTTTGGTTTTTAATCTGTGTTGCTCCTGTTTTTTTTATACATTATCTATGTGTTTAAGGGTATACAATAAGGTTTCCATTTTGTATTTATTTTGTACTTACTTTAACTATGATATATTATGTAGGTACTATATAAATATAATGACGAAATCTGCCTGTATGTACATCTTTATTATACAGTAACCAACATTAACTTACATAATATAATAAAGACCGTCGTGGCACAGGGGATATGATGGTAATTGCAACGGTTGTGGGTTCGATTCCCATTCGGAGTAATGTATATTTAATATTTTCATTTTCTCGCTCTGGTTACGAGGCAAAACGCGACGTTGAGTTAAGCCACTCAACGCGCCGCGCAACGCCTCTAAATTTGGCGGAAATACACGAAATATAGCGTGAAGCTAAAGAAGTAAAGAAAAAATAGTGACAACTCACTTCGTTTCCCGTTTTTCTAGCTACATAACTATTTTATACATTTTGTAATCACTCTATTTTAGTTTTACAGGTATATAGAATAAATAAATTATGAAGATTTTTTTTTTATCTATAATAAACTTTAAGGTAAGGTCATTTTCGTGTAAGTCTCATTTCGTACTAACTTAAATATGACGCAACACTAAATAAATAAAGTACATAAAGAAATTCTCTTTTTAAATCACTTAAAAGTCTTACATAAAAGGGGATGTTAACACCAGGAGTGCATAAGTGTGAAGGTGTGGTATTATAGGAAAATGTTGAGAAAGCTGTCGGTACATGCGGCCGGTGTAAGCGGGTCAAGTACATATACGTAGGGTTGCCACGCCATAAAACGTGTATAAACGACCGCTTTTCAAAATGCTTGTTCGTTTTAATTGTAAGTATGGTTGGTTGTGGGAATGTTTATTTTTTTTTATATTTATTATAAATTTCTATTTAGTTGTATTAAAATAGTAGAGAAATATAAAGGAACCTTCTTTCTTTGTTTTAGTTGCTCAATAGTGATGCTATATTATGAAGTTTAAAAATTAAGGTACGTATTTATAAATCTCTCTCAAGTCTAAGATCGATATAGCGTCTTGATATAGCGTTTGCATTTATAGATGTATCATTTGTGAATGATAACGACATCTCAAGATCGATCTCAAACTTGAGAGCGTTTTATAAACACGGGCCTAAGATCCTGTAATTGTCTACATACTGTATATATTGTGTATTCATGTTTAAAATAACCGATATGATAAAATTTTAATTATAATTTTTGGTCACAGATATAAATAATAATCCACAAAATCAAATTAAACATGTTTCAATACCAAATGGAACTAATTAGTATTAAAGAGTAGTTATATGAATCAATTCCGTTTGCCATTTACGTGGAAACGTATTTCATTTATGATAATAATAACACATTTGCGGTCGCTGTATTGAATATATTAAATTATAAAAGCAATTTTATTGGCAAATTGTTTTACTCGAGCGTTAATTTCCTTTTTATTGAAATACGTTTAGTTTATAAATTTACGTAATATTATTTATTATACAGATTAACAATTTTAATTCGCGACTCGTTTCCAATCTTTTTTTTTCTTCACGCTGTATCCCGCATATAGCAGGGTAGGCAGGAAATTAGTGTAGTGTAAGGGAACGGAGTGTCTTACTCCGTTCCCTCATATCCGCTGACTTTTCGAAGTATTGCGTCTTGAGTGGCGAATCTCAACGCCACGTTTTGCCTTGGTACCACATCGACGAAATGTTAGTAAGTAAATTAATTAAAAAAACGTATTCCCCTGAGTGGGAATCGAAACCAAAACTGCCGCTTTACAATCCAACCTCTGTGTCCCTGAGCCAAGATAGCCTCATTCGACCTAAACAAATAATATTTCTATAAGAAGTGACGGTTTTTAAACAAAGGCTGATCCCGCCGTGATTAAATGACAAATAATGAGCAGGCCTCGCCGAAAGCCCCAGGGCACTTAGAACCTGTGTAAGTATCATTAAGCCGTTTGTAATAAAGCAAGTAGGTATTTGCATGAGAACGACACTAGATTTGCATATGTAAATTACTTTCCGTCTTTATTTGGGCCGACGACGAGTTAAACTCTGCGTCCTTATGCAAATCGAGACCCCTCGACGGTTGGATCTTCAACATTAATACGTATTTGGAAATATAAATCGATGCCCGATCGAATCTTTAATTATACAAATTACAACATTTATATAGCTGATTGGCAAAAAAAGTCAAATATGAAACGTTTACACACGTCCGTGAAGCGTTGCAATACCAGAAACGTCTAGTCGTTAGATGTGAACGGAATAAACAATAACGATGCCGTTCATTTTGTTCAGCAAACGAAAACAATAAAACAAAGAGGGCGAAAAAACGACGCCGTACACGCAAGCCGAGCGCTCTCGTCTCGAAAAATGGCAGCTTCCACACGCGACGCGGTCGCGCCGAGGGACCATAAAGCATGAAGCCACATGCAAAAATAAAAAAAAAACAAACGAATGCACACAAGCTGAGCGTAACTCAGCACCGCGCTTGGCAAGGCATTCGTGCGTGACCCGTTCCTCTCATTACAAATACTTGTGTTGTGTTGCGGTATCCATTACGGCGGCGGAAAAAGCGCGCGGTCCAACGGCGTGTGTAATTGATTAGCAGTTCGAGAGCCCGCCGACCGGAGAGCCGACAACCCTTGTTGAGCTCTTTAAAAACTTAATAAGTACGTACATGTCGTTGGGTCTCCGGCGGAACGGGAGGGCCCGGTCCTCTTTGCTCAATTAAAATGTATGTATGGCCGTCACAGCTTTTCGTGTGATAATATTTGCTTTGAATGCATTTTACATATTAATAACGTGGTTTTTTGTATTACAAATTCGTAATGGCGATGTGGTGTTCATAAATGTTTTGGTTTATTATAGTTAATACAGCAACGTTGAGGCCAGTAGCGGCATGAAGTGTGACTGTAAAATCGACTGGTTGTGGGTTCGATCCCCACTCGAGGAGATGAAATATTTACTTAAATTTATATTTCCATTTCTTCGCTCTGGTGTCGAGGCAAAGCGCGGCGTTTAGTTCTGCCCCTCAACACGCAATGCCTCCAGAATTCGGCAGAAAGTGGGGAACGCAATGTCTTAACACTCGGTTCCCTCTGCCTACCCTGCTGTATGCAGGATACAGCGTCAAGCTGATTTATATAGCAACATATAAAAACACAGCAGTACATATTTATAGTCTTAAGAAATATGTTAAAATACACTTGAGATTTGAAGATTTAATATTTATTGTATAAATTTACATCACTAATAACAATATTTAAAAAAAAACCTCTCAACAATATCAATATTACTATCAGGAAGCTATCCAAGATAATTCTAGACAGGAAAAAGAATAATTTGTGACAATAAAATAGCGCGCATCGGCCCTCGCCCCCGCCCGGCACCGCCCGCATCAATAATTCATGATACACCGCGCCATTGAGAAAGTGCTTTGTGATCGCCATACTAATTATTTAAACGTTAGTTCGCTATTATATAGTTTTTTGGGGAACAGAGTGTCTTAACACTAGGTTCCCTCTGCCTACCCCGCTGTGTGCGGGATACAGCGTGAAGCAGATTTTTTTTTAGAACGGACTGCATACACATACAAACACTTATACCACATTAACATAGCCCTACCTTTGTAGAGACGAGGTTAGAATGCATATTCTGTGATGATGTATTACTGCGGACGTTGGTTTATATTGCTTTGAAACACTACAAAGCTATTTACGTTTATTGTAAATAAAATAAACACGTCAGTTTTTCTTTGAAATAAATCATAACTAGAAACGCCTCCACATAAAATACAACGAACACAAAGGAGAAAATAACAATGGTTCGAGAAATGTTAACTTCATCCTCTTCAAATAGCGAAATAATAAACAAGAAATATCTTCACTTCTTTATAATAACAATTAAATAGAAACTTAATATATATTTATTATATTTATGTGTATAATGATTTATATTCATAATAATAAGATAGTTGTAATTATACTATAATAATAATCAGCTTCATGCTGTATCCGCCAAGTTCTGGAGGAATTGCGTGTTGAGTGGTGGAACTCAACGCCGCGCACGGCCTCGCCACCAGAGCGAAGAAATTAAAATATAAATGTAAATAAATATTTCATTTCCTCGAGTGGGATCGAACCCACAACCAGTCGATTTTACAGTCACGCTTTGTGCCCCTGCGCCGCGACTGGCCACTCTAATTATATTATAAGTATATAAAATATACTAATAATCTAATTTTAGTTGTATTATGTTATCATAATCTTTAATACCTAAGTTTATACGTTCACTATTAATATTTTCGAATTGAAAACACGCATGTATTTTTAGAGCGGACGACCGGGTTCAATGATAATTACAGCACGAAGCGTATTGTGGTACCGAGTACCGACCGTGTATACTTTTTGTTAAAATCAAGAACTTTACAAAAAAAAAACAGTGTATGATTGTAAACGCGACTGGTAGTAGGTTCGATGCCCACTCTAGGGTATGAATATTCATTATTATTTTCATTTCTCCGCTCTGGCATCAAGGCAACACCTAGAAAAATTCGCCGGATAGTAGAGAACGGAGTGTCTTAACACTAGATTCCCTCTGCCTACTCCGCTGTGTGCGGGATACAGCGTGAAACTGACTTTTAGAAACAAAAAATCAGTTAAACAGAAAAACACGGTACAAAATGATATTCAGTAAGCACATCCATCCCTCGGGACGCGAAGCACCCGCCTGGATTAATTCGTGTAATTTAAACTCCAATATCAGGAGACTACAAAGCTGAGTAGGTATTCAGACGAAGTGGCACCGCAGACGGGCAGCGCTGTGTTTCATTACTATTATACTTTTAACTTGAACAAAGGTCCTCGTGGAATCTCGTAAACGTAATAAAGTTTTGCTTTTGTATTTTGAATGTGCGAAATATATTAGATTGTCTATTTTTTTCTTTCATTTTTAAATTTAAACGCCAGAGTAAACTGTTTCAGAGTAATATATTCTTTTATTATTAAATATCTCTACAACACATTAAAAATCAAATTTCAAGAAACATTACTTCATTATTACAATAAATAATGAAAATTTAAATAATCTGTGAGCATTATTCTATTTAAAACATAAACGCACCAACGTTTGCAAAAGTTAATAAAAGTGACAAGAAACCTCTAAGCTTGGGAGTGAGCCAATAATTTGAGTCCTCCGTATCGAAACTAAGCTCGGCTTGCAGAAGCATGTGAAACTGATAACAAATCCATTGGGATATCTATACCAACGCGTCTTCAACGCCGGTCTACAGCACTCCGAGAGAGGGCGGGAGGGAGATGGCGCACTCCCGGGGTGTGAGTGAGAGGTGAACATTTCATCGACTCCAGCAGCCAGCTACAAGATGGCAGACGTTTGCGGTTGATAGTTTATAGTTATTGCGAGAGTGTGCGACGTGCGCCGAGCGGCTTTATCACATTGTTAGCGTTGTAACCCACGTCCAGGGGATTAGGCGAAGATCACTCGAGCCTCTCCGGCTTCCTGTAACGGCGTGTACACGACACCCGGTCAGGTTTGCGATAGAACTCAATTTATTTTTAATAAGCTAGTACTTAAAAGGGTATTTACAATTAAAGGGCCTACGTGGCGCAGAGGCACAAGGATGCGACTATAACGCGATGACTGTGGCTTCGATAACCACTTGAAGGAATTAATTATTATTTAATAATATTTTCACTTCTTCGCTCTGGCACCAAGGCAAAAGTCAGCAGTTGAAATCCACCACTCAACACGCAATGCCTCATAATCCAGCGGAAAGTGGGGAACGGAGTGTCTTAACACTAGATTCCCTCTGCCTATCCTATTGTGGGGGGAATAGAGCGTGAAGCTGATTTAATTTTCTTTAATTTTAATAAACTGTCATCTAATACGTTTCATTATACCATTAGCGAATAAACAGATTATAAAATAAATTTTCCTCTAATTTTCCAGATAAACATCACTCGAGCAAAGGAAATTTCTTTGAGTGAAAGACATTTTCAGTGTAATAATAAACTTTCAACAACATTTTAATTAAAAAGACGGGAGCTTGGCTTAAATTTATTTTTCCTACTGACTTCAAAGGGCTTATTGCTCGAGGATATATATATAAATCACAGTTGGTAAAATGATATGTCTGCTATACCTTAATATTGTTATGATTCTCATCAAGTTTTTTATCTCAGCTTTACGCTGCAGCCCGTATGCAATAGGGCATGCAAAGGGACCCTAGTGTTAAGACACTCCGCTCCCCACTTTTCGCCGAATTCTCGAAGTATTAGTCGCTGAGTGGCGGAACTCAACGCCGCACTATGCCTCGACACCATCGCGAAGAAATAAAAATCTTAAATATACCATTTGCTACTCTAGTTATTGAATTGGCTTTATTTCAAACGCGTCATTTATTTATCACGATTTAGATGAACAACATATAACGTAATGACAGAGAATACAATTCAAAGTATAAGTGTTGATTGAAACATCTATTTGTGATTCAGGAAGACATTTTGCGACAGAATGGTTCGTAAAATGTGAATGGAGTGCTCTGTTGAGCCAATTTGATGAGAGCGGATGTGTGGGCTCACAAAGTGAAGGAAATACTCGGGTGTGGAGGCGATCGTAAATCGAAGGGCGCAAAGAATACGTAATGCTGATTTACGGACCCCTTCCCAACCCTGCTTAGGGGCTGGGTACGGTCAGGTAGATCTTTTTTATATTACAATATCAATAGAAGAAAATTTATATTAAATATGATTTTTATGTTAGATAAATACAACAATAAATAAAACATAATAAAAAAACTAATTTAGTTGAGAAAATCTGATAATATATTCCTATACCATATCACAAAACTGCACGCTCAATCCTCCGAGACGTATTGCTAACTCGAAAATTCGTAGTAAGACGAACAAAGGAATTGCGAGCACGTGACTCGAAACCTGTAGCTATTCCTATTGTTTCCATTTATCAATAACTTCTTCCTTCTTTGAAACCGCCAGTGAAAGAATAAGATAAGGAATATTAGAAAGATAGAACGTTGGCTGACTAAGCTGGAAGGCATAACCATTAGGCAACTCTTGAAACTGGCAAGGAATTGCGGACACGTGAGCGGAAATGAGAATAGTCCTTCTGTGGCAGCGATTTATCTTCTTTTATTATATTTGTTTTATGTTAAAGTATATAATTTATTGATGCGTAAAAATCATGAGTATTTTATTTAATAATAACAAATAAATAAATAAATCAGCTTCACGCTGTATCCCGCACACTGCAGGGTAGGCAGAGGGAACCTCCTCGACACCAGAGCGAAGAAATGGAAATATAAATTTAAGTAAATATATCATCTCCTCGAGTGGGGATCGAACCCACAACCAGTCGGTTTCACAGTCACACCTTGTGCCCCTGCGCCACGACTGGCCTTAATAATAAATAACAAGATTATTTGAAATAATACCATTTCAATTCGACGTCCTCCCGTTCAAAGACAACAGATTATTCAACTTGACAAAAATTGCTTTCCGCTAGAATTCAATTAAAAACTTTTATTAATTTGGCAAAGAAAAGACAAAGTTCCAGCTAGAAACGGTCGAGACTTGAGAAAATTTCGCTAATATAATTTATAATGAAACAAAGCTTCTAGCCACGAATCCGATTTAAAATATCAAGTCTTATAGTCTTATAGTTGAGTTCTGCCAATCAACACGCAATGTCTCCAGAATTTGGCAGAATGGAGAACGGAGTGTCTTAACACTAGGTTCCCTCTGCCTACCCTGGTGTGTGCGGGATACAGCGTGAAGCTGGTTTTTTCTATTTCTTATCGTCGAAGGGGGAAAAAAGGAATAGTTTAACAGCTCTTGTACCGTATACAGTTATGAAATGTAACGATCCGTTAAATGACATGAGGCAAAAAATAGAAAACATGTTTGCGTCCTGTACTTCGAGCGTTGCTTTTTGTGGACGCTCAATGGTGGGTAATATATAAGAATGCATATAAATATATATTTTTCATCCACAAACTACACGGAAACTTTAAAAGACTAAAATTAAAACGTACTCGAAATGGCAAATGAAAGGCACTCGTTACCGTACATCACCCTAGTACTTGTGGGTAACACAGTCTATGGTATTCAAAAATAGACCGATCCATTAATTACTGGTGGATGATTAGTCAGAACTGAGAACTGGAGCCAGTAATTGCAGGCACATTTGCACGCCGCCAGCCGCGGAGCGGCCGCATTCATTATATAATTAAAACATTATATTATGTGAAAAATTGAATGATTTATATGTGTTTTTATTTTAATTTTAAATTAAAAAAATATATATTAAATCAGATTTACGCTGTATCCCGCACACAGCAGGATAGGCAGAGGGAACTTCGTGTTAAGACACTCCGTTCCCCACTTTCTGGATGGATTGCGTGCTGAGTGACGGAACTCAACTCCGCGCTTTGCCTCGATACCAGAGCGAAGGTATGGAAATATAATTTAATTTAAAGTGGTTTTTCTAATTTATATTTCAAAGTCTAATCTCGTAGTTGAAATATTGACATATAGCATTGTATAAGGGCTTATTAGTGTGGCACGTATATGTGATTATCATGTCTTGTACGTGTTTAAGCAGTCACGATGTGGAATATACAATACATAATATCTAAGATGGAGGTCGATATTGAAAAGCTGAATTTCTAATACAGTTTCATACTATAAACTAACTGCATCTTAAAAACAAAAGAAAATAACAATAATATCACACAGCAGAGTAGGCAGGAACCTATTGTTAAGACACTCAGTTCCCCACTTTCTGCCGAATTCTGGAGGCATTGCGTGTTGAGTGGCAGAAAGTTAACCTCGACACCAGAGCGAAGAAATGGAAATATAAACTTAAGTAAATATTTAATCTCCTCGAGTGGGGATTGAACCCACAACCAATCACACCTCGTGCCGCTGCGCCACTACTGGCCTCAATAAAATAGACAAAATTACTTTCCATCCTCACACCATCAGCTGTACCAATAAAAAGTAATGATCACAATTAGACAACAGTCATCGAAAACAAACACAGTAGCGCGCGAAGTGAATTACATCACACCATCTGTGTCGCAACCCGCAACTGACACGGTATTATAAACGCTCTCGCTTTGTGAACATTGTAGTTTTACTGCGGGCAACGTGAAACGTTGTACTTTTCTATGATACGTGCCTCTTTAAAATTTAACACTTTGTTTAATGGCGCCCAGGACGGTATGTTTGTGATAAGTTCACGTGAATACTTGTAACATCAAAAAATATGTTTGTACGAGCAAGCGCGTACATGTGAGTGCTTAGCTTGCATTTATGTGACCTAAATTACTCAATTCTAATATTTTAAATATAATTAATAAGTTAGTTCGTCGCTATCGGTCATCAAGAGTACCGCGCGTGGCTCACCACTCATATTACATCAAATTCATTATAGTTTTAGATGTTTTATGATTATATTTTGCAGTTATAAAATAAACTGTTTTATTTATACACATTCGTACGGCATCCTGTACATATTGGTCCTTCGAACCTACCGAAAAGCGGTTCCGTCTACCGGTCTACCTATAGAGACACAGTGCATTAGAACTATATACCTATATAATAAGTGACATTCGTGTGCTACGTGTACTGTTCTATCAAGAGGAATAGTGAGTAGTATTCGTCCCTTACTGTGACATTAAGAGTTGCAGTGAGAATCGCCTGAGCACTAAGGATTCGGGCGCGCAGATTCCAAGTAAGATCTGTCCATTTATTTTATATTATATCTCTCTCAACAATGTCTTCGGTGGCTGACATTTTGGCTAACCAGCAGCAGCTGGCATCGGCCATAGAAAGCGTATATA
>JAATLQ010034681.1:0-24068 GCA_013421005.1 Heliconius erato x Heliconius himera
TGCCACTCGATGCGCTTTCCATACGTTCCTTTGTTCTCTTTATTATTTTGTTTCAAATCAGTATTTATCGTGTTCCGTTTTATATATATGTTTGTGGTTGACTTTCTTATATACTGTATCGTGATTGTTAATTGTGATTTGTGTTATCACTGTATTGTATGTACATATAAAGTGGTGTTGATTAAACTCAGTGCTATTCGTAAGTAGACTTTTATTCTCCCATCATCAACACTACATTGTAGATCAAAGAGAAAAACATATAATTCTAATAAAATATTTTGTAAATATGTATACTATTTATTTCTAGAAATATATTTTTATTTATATAACTAAAATAATAACAAATAGATTATATCCCGCTTACAGCAGGGATAGATAACGGAGTGTTAAGACACTCCGTTGTTCACGAATCGCCCAATTTTTGAGTATCGAATGGCGGAACCTAACGCCGCGCCTTATAAAAAAACACAACAATAAACCAAATATATTTGTAACGGACCTTGTATAAGCTATTTCGTTTTCATGCCTATATACTTATAGTATGAAAACGGAAAGCTTACATAAAAGCTCTGGGTCTAGGTGAGCTAGGTGATTGACACCGGTCGATACGCTCAGAAATGGTAAACAACGAGAGTTCTATATAGTCAACAAACATTTTAGCGAGGCTTTAAATTCGACACGTTAAATACATCAGCTATTTCGAATATCGTCTATCAAGTATTTAAATTCTAACTATTACTATTTTTTTTAATTTCATTTGTCGAGGCAAATCGCGGCGTTGAATTGTCACTCAACACGCAATGCCTCCTAAATTCGGCGGATGGTGTAGAACGGAGTGTTTTAACACTAATTTCCTTCTGCTTACGCTGCTGTGAGCGGGATAAAGCGTGAAGATAATTTTTGATTTACTATTATTTTAGATACACATTTGACTATGCAAGGTTATTTTTATTCGATTTAGTATACTATATAATATTATCGTAATATGAATATAATGAGAACTAATAATAGCTGTAATAACATGACGTATAATATATTTCAAATGAGCTGGATGCTATCAGAGAAATCTAAGCCAATGGTAGCTTTCTGTGGGTTTTAATATATAAGTCGGATACGGTCAATAGTATGGACGCCAATTGGTCATGAATACGGGCACTCAACGAAATGCACGAAGCACACTACGACTACAGAGTCTTAGGTTTTATGACGATGGGTCACTTTTGCTTGAGATTCCACCGAGATAACATTTCTCGCTAGAAACTGTAACTTTGCTGTCTCTCTGATATGCGAGTATATGATTTAAATAAACTATTAAAACAAGTGTATCAGGTCTACTTGAATAAAGATATTGTGATGTTTGCTTTCGATGTGTTTAATATTTGTGAAAGAAAAATCATACACTTTATCTTTAAATTTATAACTAAAATAATATTTTTAATACATTTATTTGATTTGCTGAAATGATTGCCCAGAAAAAACCTGTATTCAGACATATAAATCATGTTTACCATAATCTTATAATCTATCTCTTATTTTTTGTTCGCCTAGTATCAAAGAACCAATCAGAAACCTTACAAAAACAAATAAAAAAAGCTATTCGAGTAAAACGTTTGCGATCCTAGAGTGGCGCTTCCGCAAGATCGGCAATCGCGATAGTAGAAAATTTTTAGGTTACTTTGATAATCAAACTCGTATTTTCGAGATAGCAAACTTTCCATGTACATACATACATATATCGGCTTAGCTTTAATAAATGCCAAAAGAAATTCGTAAATGGAAATAAAGTATTAGGACTTTTACTTTATTCACAGACTTAAAAAAATATGTATTGAAACGTAACGTAAATATGTATTGAAACGTAACGATAAGCATTGAAACACAATGTAAGATAATTTGGGAGCAAGGAGAACAAGAGCCAATGTTTAAAATACTATATATTCAAAATTGAAATCCTTTTTTTCATCTGGAACGGTTTACAGGTATACCGAGTGGAGTGTAGAGTGGGTTATGTGGCTGATGTGGGCCGTCAATAATGCCCACTAAATGCGCCTGATGGTGCTGGTCCTGGACCGCCACTGGACTGGGCTACAGTTACTAAGTGATTGTTCTGGGAATCCTAACAAATTTTGTAATTCTAGTCATTACCTTTTCTTATCATCATCAAAACCATACAAAAAGTTGTAGTAGAAAGCAGTATCTCAAGTTTTTTTTTATTTTTTCATGAAATATCATTATGTTATTCGCGTACTCAGTATTATAAACATATAAAAAATCTGTATAAAATGGGAATATAGCATGATGAAGAGAAAAAATTGTAATCAACATTCAACAACATTGAAAAAAAGGACTAACTTATATGTGTATAATCCTCTAACAGAACGTAATTACACAAATAAAAATAAATTCTGGATTTTATTGGGCGACCAATTCCATGTCTAGGGAGATTCAGGCCACGCCTCAGCGTCTAAAGTATTCTATTTACAAAGGAGCAAACTACACCCACTTGCCCTGTCCTATTTCTACTTGTATATTTTATGAATAAATAGTCGCCTAGGTCAATCACCCCAATGAGATTTAATAACGCGAGTAGAAGTGAAAGAATCTTCTTTTTTTGTTCAAAATTAATCATATATGTACAATTTGGTAAATATATTTTATTTTTAATTGTTTTTGTTTTATCGTCAAACATATTTTGCATTTTTGAATAAAACTTATATAACTATGTTTTCTACATCCAAATTCATTTTAGAGATGATCATTCCATTAAAAGATGGAGATCCAGTCAGTCTGAAAGAGTACCAATATTATAAACGTAAACACGAACCTTATCATTTGTAACCGCAACTATGACTTACGTAGTATGAACATTTCTTTCATTTACCTTAACCCAGCGACGAGACAAGGGCATTCACCTGAAGTCAATCGTCACGTCATTATAAATGCAGTATACATTATGTATAGAGCAGAGCAGGCTACGCGAGACACTTTGACAGAAGCTACTAAATTTCTTATACGATCAGTAAGTGCTCTGTATATATTGAATTTAATTATTAAAGCCAGCTATATAATAGGTTGCCATAGCATGAGGCAAATAAAACCTCATGCTATTTTTAAGTAAAAACAATAATTGCTAACTTAGTGCACTAAATTTGAACCTATATCGACGGTGTGCACTTAGACTCATCATCATGTTTAAACTGTGTCCCAATGGCGATATTAATTTAAATCCCATATAAATAACGATTGGAGTATCCACAAAGATTCATTAAACCTAACGATGTTTTCCTACTGTCAAATAAAAACAGAACTCGTAAAATATAGCTAGTGTTAAATATATTTTCGTTTCTATCCATTGAGAGCGAGAACTGGTATATTTTTCAGTTAAGTGGAAAGGTTGCATTTAGTTTGCAAGTATGCAACTGAAAAGCGTGCTGGTAGGTTGTTCCCCTTAATGAGGAGGATCTGCGGTAGTATAACAGGTTGCTGCTTTTTTAAAATAAATCTACTTCATTTCAGTGTTGACTCAATTATTTTGTTTGCTTTGTGAGATTTTTTAACGACCTGTCTCTATGAAGTGTCTTAGCGCGATTATGCTCAGATTTATAGTGTTGTATTATATAAATTTTTATGTTACTAAATTTAGTTAAATAACACTTTTCTTTTCATGATTGTTGAAATGTGAAAATAAATAAATGAATTAAACATTCAACTTGGACAAAAATGAAAGGAAAAATTGAAAATAAAAGAACATAAACATGAGGCCAGTCGTGGCGCAGGGGCACAAATTGTGTGAAAAACCGACCGAATCGGTTGTGGGTTCGATTCCCACTCGAGGAAATAAAATATTTACTTAAATTTATATTTATATTTCTTCGCTCTGGTGTCAAGGCAAAGCGCGGCGTTGAGTTCTGCCACTCAACAGGCAACACCTTCAGAATTCGGCAGAAAGTGGGGAACGGTGTGTCTTAACAAAAGATTCCCTCGGCCTACCCTGCTGTGTGCGGGATACAGCGTGAAACTAAGAAAAAAAAAAGAACATAAAACTGCCATAGAACATAAAATAAACAATACATTCAATATTGTTCATTTCTCGTGCTATAATAAATTTATTTTACAGGCCCGTTTCGAAATAAACAGCCCTGCCCGTAATCAATATTCGATAGAGTTACATTAGTATGGAAAAACACGCGAACTGTAGCTGCCATCAATTTTACGACCTTGTGAATGATTGATCGCCGGAATATCTATTCAGTGTGGTCCATTTTGATAGTGAAAGAATGGAACCTATTTTATAAAAATTTTGAGAAGTTAAGTTTTAAAGCTTCTTTTTTCATTTTTTTTTTCAACTTTTTTAGGCAGATGGCATTTTTAAGACACTCCGCTTCCCACTTATCGTCGAGTTCTGGAGGCATTGCGTGGTGTGTGGCGGAACTCAACGCCACGTTTAAAGGTTCTTTCACAAAATATATCATTACGGCCATAATGAGCTATAAGAAAAAGATTTAATTGATTATCTGATTATTATCCTTAATTTTTTAAGACATTGCATATTGGGCGACGTATCGCACTGCCGAACTGTATTAAGCCAGATCGGAAAAAAAATATTTAGTGTTTCACACTTTATTCAGTGCAGAAAGAGAGAACCTAGTGTTAGAGCACTGTATTAAATATATATATTTACATAAGTATGTACTTACATATAATATATAAGTCAGCTTCACGTTGTATCCCGCACACAGCAGGGTAGGCAGAGGGAACCTAGTGTTAAGACATTGCGTGTTGAGTGGCAGAACTCAACGCCGTGTACCTCGACACCAGAGCGAAGAAATGGAAATATAAATTTAAGTAAATATTTAATCTCTTCGAGTGGGGATCGAACCCACAACCAGTCGGTTTTACAGTCACACCTCGTGCCGCTGCGCCACGACTGGACTCAATTCATTTTCAATATAGTTTCAAGAACTTGGAGATTGCTCATTTAAAAAAGAAACAAATTTGAAAATCCAGTTTGCTGTAAAAAAATATAAAAACTTGCTTACTAAACTAATTGCAGCCACATAAATTTTTTGTCACGCCACGTGATTTTTAATAGCATTCGGAAGCGATCGTAAATTTTCAGTAACAATGAGCTTATTTTATGAATATCTTTTAGGTTTCAGTGCATATGGGTGACCGTATAAAAAGTTTTTGATAAGCGTTTTCGTTTAAATATTACCTGTTTTTTTTTTTAGTTTCACAGCAGGGAAGGCACAGGGAATTTAGTGTTAAAACACTATCGTTTCCGATTTTCCGCCGAATTCTGGATGCATTGCGTGTTAAGAGGTGGAACTCGACGCTGTGCTTTGTCTCGACGCCAGAGCGAAGAAATTAAAATCTTAAGCATTATTTCATTTCTTCAAGTGGCAATCGAACCCACAATTTGTCGCGTTTACAGACATACGTTTATGCACTTGCGCCACGATTGGCCTTAATAATATTACTGTAGAGTTTAAATATTCAATAGATATTTAATAAAAAAAATATAAATTTAATATAAACAAATATTTGCAAAAAAATATATTAAAGTAAGTTTCTTTTATTATTTTTATTTTATTTTGCGCTTGAGTGGCGGTGGAGTGGAAAACTACTTTTTTTAATTATTGGTTCAAACTGAAATAAAATGTATTCGATGGTCCCTTTATCAAGAGAGTCTATACGCCATAGTACATCACGTCAATCACCATTTCAACGTACCCCACGGTTACGATTACGGTTTGAGTTCCATTGGGTTTTTAGAAATTGGTACTTTACCAATTGAGCATAGCGAAGCCGTTGGTAATAAAATTATAAACATAGATAAAAGATTATTAATAATTAACTTAATAGTGAGAAATGAATAATAGACGTTTATTTGCCTTTGACATGCAACATTAGTTACAGCAGCTTTAATTTTTTTAAATGTACACGGTTATGAGTCAATTTAATTAACCTCTATGTACAAAGAAATCTAGTAAGTAATCTAATGTAGGTGTGATTTGCTCTATATTTGTCGTATTCTTTATATAATCTTCTTATATTTGACCAAGATACCTAAACATATTATATTTTACTGCTATGAAGTCTTTAAGACACTTCCGTTTCCCATTTTTGTTATTATAGCAATATTATAGTGCATATTCAAATTCAAACTTTTTATTTGTATTTCATTCACATAAGTGCATATGCCCTCAAACTTAAATTTGTTAACTTTTATAAGATGTGCTTCCGGTAGACCTACAATCATGAAATTGGTACGGAAGCCTAGGTGGGCGAGTAAGTGTCATCCTTAGCTGGGTTTTATTTAAAAAAAATCAGCTTCAGGCTGTATACCGCATACGGCAGGGTAGGTAGAGGGAACCTAGTGTTAAGACACTCCGTTTCCCGCTTTCTGCCGAAGTCTGGAGGCTCGACACCAGAGCGAAGAAATGGAAATATAAATTTAAGTAAATATTTCATCTCCTCGAGTAGGGATCGAACCCACAACCAGTCGGTTTTATAGTCACACCTCGTGCCGCTGCGCCACGACTGGCCTGGTTTTTATTTAAAAAGGTAAAAACAAAATATTCCCACGTATTAAATTCTTCAAATGAGAAAAACAAAATTACTATAATATATGTACACTAAGTATGAGTACATACGTTACGGAAAGATTCTAGAAGTGCTAAGTATTTATTCAATATTCTGTGAGCAAATCTTGAACTGCGCATTTATTGGACACGATTTGAATATAAATGAGTAAATATAAATAAAATCTCAATCAACATATTCAACCATTAATTATGAAATAACAAATAGATTATAAAACACGTATTTCAATTGCGCACTATTTGTTTATTCTAATGCGTTAGGTATAGACACGACAATATTGTATTTATTTTCTTATCTTGACAGCGAGGAAGTCCGTCTTGTTATGTATAAATAAATAACGCAATAAATTAGTTCCTATATTCGTGGACTGACATCAATTTTAAGATTTTATATTAAATATAAAATATTTTTCGCCAATTTAAACAGTACTCTTTGGTTAAATGGAGTGTCATTTGATATTATATTCATTAACTTTATTATTTTCAGCTTCCCGCTGTATCCCGCACACAGCGTAGGAACATTTCCCATGTTAAGAGACTTTTTTGTCATTTAAAACCATTACGAGTTGAGTGGCGAAACTCAACGCTGCACTTTGCCTCGTTTTCAGAGCTAGAAAATGAAAATATTAAATATATCATTTTCCCGATTAGGAATCGAACCCACATTTGTTACTTTGATAACATAGACTATCATTTATATAAACATGTTATGTAATTTGGCTATAATATAAACAATAAATTTAAGCGGGCGAAGCCGCTCGTGGGTCGCTAGTAAAAAATAAAACACACAATAACTCCACGTCTAAAAAAATAAATAAATTCAAAAAAAGTTCTATAAACTTGGAGCCATTCAAAACAAACAAGTGGTTTCAGTAACGTTAGAAATAACGTGTTATATTACCTCGGCACTGGTATGCAGAAATTAATCAAAGCAGCTCAGCAAATAATTCGCTTACACCACATTAACCGAGCGGAGTAATTTCACGCGAGTTAAACCATTAATTCATCAATATGCCCCTGGGGCTGAG
Source organism: Heliconius erato x Heliconius himera (assembly GCA_013421005.1). NCBI lineage: Eukaryota > Metazoa > Arthropoda > Insecta > Lepidoptera > Nymphalidae > Heliconius > Heliconius erato x Heliconius himera. The sequence goes on from JAATLQ010034681.1 coordinate 7,634, forward strand.
ACAGCGTGGAGCTGCTCAGAATGTATGGATATTTTTTTTATAATATATTGTTTTCTTCTTAAGAATAATAATAATACTTTATAGCACATTTATAATTTAAATTAAGAGCCGTGGCATAGGTGGCAAGTGTGACTGTAAGCGAGACAGGTTATGGGATCGATCCCCACTCGAGGAAATGAAATATTTATTTAAATTTATATTTCCATTTTTTCGCTCTGGCGTCAACGCAAAGCGCAGCGTTGAGTTCTGCTACTTAACACGCAATGCCTCAAGAATTCGTCAGAAAATGGGTAACGGAGTATCTTAACACTAGGCTCCCTCTGCCTACCATGCCGTGTGCTGTTAAAAAAATAGATAACAAATTTGGAAATAGAAGGACAGTACTCATAAGACATAAGTGCAATGGCGGTGTTATCGCTAAAAGCTATCTCTTACAGGCCATTAATAATAAAGAACCTACTGTAACAGAATGCAGAACGGTACAAAAGTATTGTATTTATTTATTATAACATATACAACTATACAATACCTACAATATACATTCCAGATATAAAATAAAATATTAATAATTTTGTTTTCCACTCGAGGAAACAAAATGATTTTTTTTTTATTTATTCTCTCTGGTGTCGAGGCATAGCGCGGAGTTTAGTTCTGCCACTTAAGGTAAAGTGGAGAACGGAGTGTCTTAACTTAACGTAAATATAGTTGAAGAGTACTTAGGGTTAGGACACCGTGTTTTCTGTTATCTGCCAGTTTTCGATGTATTGCAGATTATTGCTTTAACCAAACGCTGCGTTTTGTCAAAACAGATGATAAAAACTAATCTAAATTTTCAATATAAAAAGAGTGTAGATTGAACCTATAACCATCGCGTGCACAGTCAAAGACTTCAAACACGCCAGGATGGCACAACATTAAAAGCTAAATGGAAAATGCTTTAAGGTTATAGTATTTATTTGCGTGTCTGTCCTAAATATCATAAAACGTTTTCTTGATTCAAAATAACAGCGTCACGCCGCCTATACGTACAACTAGGGGAACTAAGACAGTACACGCAATGATATACCTATATAATGTATAGATTCAAATTATTAAAAGAAAATTTTTGTTTGTCATTTAACTTAACATATCAATATTAAGATCATCCAGATCAGATCTAATTTAGATTACGAAAGTACATAAGAAACGTAAGTTCTACATAGGCTACATTTTCTTTTAATTTTTACAATGAAAATTTTTTACAATAACAGTAGAGACCAGTCGTGGCGTACAGGCATAAGTAAGGTTCGATCCCAACTCGAGAAAATGAAATATTTACTTAAATTTCGAGGCAAAGTTCCACCACTCAATACGCAATGTCTACAGAAATCGGCGGAAAATGGGGAACGGAGTGTCTTAACACTAGGTTTCCTCTTCCTAACCTGCTATGCGCGCGATAAAGCGTTAAACTGATTTATACAATGTAATAAAATGAATTAGCATTTATACCTCAATTAACTAAGACAACATTTCTACAATACTTACGCACTTTTAAATCTATATGTACGTCTTTAAATAATATATAATTCCTTTATAATTTACCAGAACAATGGTATTAATTATAAAATACTTACAACCTAGTCAGGAGGCTTACAAAGACCCCGCAAGTAAATTGTTTACACCGTAGCCTGAGTGCCGTAATGGAGTAATTTCAGAGCGACTCGAGCCATTAATTCATCAACATGAAAGCCACCGGGAATACATGGGAGTTGAGGAGAATTTATTTTCGATTTTTCAGTGACAGGACTGTGATTTGATATAGGCACCTAGCTTTTTGCTAGCAGCTGATATTGGATTCGAATTTACCATCGGAGTTTAGATAGAATAAAATCAAATGAAACATATTTGGTCAATATTGATAGGGAATAAATAATCGATTTTACCGATTTTTAACATAAATATATATTTTACAAAAGTTAAGGACGCGCTTTAAAAATATGTGACCGCTAGTGATAAAGTGTAAAATTAAAATATTACGCTTTTACCGGCGTAATGTGTGTTTTTTTATTAATATTATTTTATCACTATAATATGAATCACCAATCCTAATAATAAAAACAGCAATCAAATCTCACAAGAGCACCTAAATATTTTTAAAATAAACATATGAATCAAAACGTGGGCGCTGGAGGGATCACGTGTTCAAATCTGCGATTATAATTCAAAACAAAACATTTTATATTTAATACGAGTGGATACGGGGACAGCTCATATGGCGGATGGCCAAGGGAGAAGTGTATTCTGCCAAACGTACAACTATGACGTACATTGTCTACTCACTACAATATTTATTTTATACAGAAATATTGTATTTAAATGTGACGCCGTTTAATAAATTTATATTAAAATTTAATTTTGAAATATTTTTAAGTATTATTAATTATTAGACGCCATATGGTACATACGTAGGTTTAGAGTTCCATTTGGGGAGATAATTAGATATGTTTTTAAATCAGCAGTAAGTGGAGAACGAAGTGATTGGACACTATTTGGACACGATTTGTCTGCCTAATTTACTATATGAGTTTTCCTTCGAGATCAATTAACACTCTTAGTACAATTTTCGGGTAGATTTGTAAAATCTTCCTACTAAGAAGTTTTCCTACCGCACGCACGACGACTTCATATTAAAAACCGAAATTATGCCAAATAAAAGCGTTTTCAAATGTTGCTATTGTAATAAACGATATTAAGCTATTAAACAACTCGTTCATATTCCACATAAGAATCATTAAACAGATTATAATAATATTGACGTACTACCTTTTCTATTACACAAAAACAATACAGATAAATATATATATATGATATAACAATAAACTCAGAACTTCACATTCAGTTACTCGATCCTATTGTATTCCGTATAACTTTTGTATGACATGGAACGTATCTACTATATATTTTTAACGGGTTTTTTTTACAATTCCTATCACTGAGCGGCACTTTTTGTTACAAATATTATTAAAAAAATTAAAAGAAAATATTTGGTCAAAATAAAAGACAAATTAAAATTTTGGATAAGTAATGCAAAATAAGTAGGTAAGTGTAATATATAGGTGGTGTGTAGGTGGCGTTGAGTTCCACCACTCAAGTTCAACACAAATCAACAATGCCTCAAAAATTCGGTGGAAAGCGCTACCCTGCAAAATGTAGGATACAGAATGAAAGTAAAAAAAAAGTAAGCACCATTTTTAATATAAGTATGTCCGTTAAACCATTGTTAGGCATTTTATAATGAAATCTTTGATCTCTTAAAATAACGTATATACCGTAATCGTACATTCACAAAGAAAAGGCTAACGTATATTAATATGTAGGTACTGCTAGGAATTACATAAAGTAACTAGAGTTCCGATATCACAGCAATCACTTCCCGGATGTTTCATTGTATTGATGTTGAAATGCAGCTTTTCATAATGTACGAGTAAATTTGAGTGCGTACAATTCACTTGAATGCTTTTTACGTTTTTTTTTACTGTAACATTCTGTACTATATTGCCACTACATCCTGATATATGCGGGATAGAGCGTAAAGGTGAAAAAATAAAATAAGATACTAATAATATAAATCAGCTTCACGCTGTATCCCGCACACAGCAGGGTAGGCAGAGGGAACCTAGTGTTAAGACACTCCGTTCCCCACTTTCTGCCGAATTCTGGAGGAATTGCGTGTTGAGTGGCAGAATCTAATAATATTAAACTAATAATATTATTAATTATATATACATTCAAACTGGTAGCTATTTTGATTCCATTTTTAGTTTACATAGCTTCATTTGTAAGTTAGTTAAAAGTTAAAATTTTCACAAAACATTTTTTTTTGTGTGAATAATAGTTGAAATAAATAAAAAATTGTATAAATATTTTGGTATTTGTACAGAAAAACAAAAATAGAACACAGAAGGCAGTTGAAAAATGTACTATATGAATTTACAATTTTGACTAAAGTGGGCCGAAATAAGAAGTGTAAATGAAACACACTAAAATATGCATGAGCGGGCAAAAAGACATTTGCATATGCAAATAGTACCTATAATTTGGTATATATTTATGTAGTACTTCTCAATTTTATGAAAACTTTTACGAATGATGGAATCAACGTATTACATTTTAATATCACTTAAAAACAAGCGCGAGTCGGGCTCCCCATCAAGGGTTCCGTTCAAAAATCGGAGTTCTCAAGCTTTTTCGGCTGTTCAAGCTTAGCTTAGCCCTTTCATCTGATACCTCAATTGAATTAGCGGGTTTAATACCAAATTTGCTCCCCTTTAAAGGCAATTTTTTCGTTTTTATTTTTTGATCTAGTACTACCTTTAGCTGCCAATTTCATAATTCTAGGTCAACCGGATATGCCCTATTAATTTTTATTACCTTTATAGTGCGTAAATAAGTCAGGGAGGTAAAAAAAAATAATAAATACTTGAAACCCAACATCTTTTTATATGAGACTCGAAAAGTAAAATATTCTATTAAGCATTTCTCTTACTGAGAAAGGAATCAACAACATGCACTAATATTATTCAAATTTTATTGGAATATCTCAAGTGGTTTTCTCTTAGGTCCTAGTTGCATAACATCGAGTTCGTTCTAAGTATTCCTATATCTTAAAGCCACGGTAAGTCCGAAGCGGCAAAAAGTCTTACGTAACCACATACATAATATATCTAAGGCGAATCTACACTGAAAAAGCATAAATGCTTCACCTCTTTGTAGACATTTCTGCGGTTCTATAGGTATGTTATAGAGAATGGACACGCAATCGTTTTAAATTACTGAAAAACGAGGACAGTAAAACCTTTTTCGTTTTACTATTTATCTGTTCCTTTTTTTATCTGTGATATCACATTTTTATCTCCGTCCATCTTTTTATCACTATGCAATATGGCATCAACTTTATTTACAAGGTATATAATTTGAAAATGACAGGGCGCTATTCTGATTTTCTGGTTGTACATAATCAGGGAAGTATTTCCTATATAATAAATATAAACCATAATTTAAGTATAATTTGTATATTATTTTTATTTGAGTAGACCGATTTTGATTAACTTAAAAAGGAGAACGAATCGAATTGGACTATATTCTTACATCGATCTTATGATTTCTTACAATATAAAATTTTTTTACAACAAACAAATCTTAAATAAACAAATTAAATCACAAATAATAATGATGACGAAACGCAAATTAACAATAAACGTAAAAATACAATAACAATATTTATTAAATAAGAATAAAAAAAACACGAGCATTCGCCGTTGACTTGAAACGTAGAGTAAAAGCTTTCCTGCGAACCGCACAAGTGGCGGCAATCGATAGGACTCCACCCATTGACCTATTTAGAGATTAGGCCCGCTACAGCCTTGTCTTACGTTTTCATCTTGTAAACTCCAGTATTACAGAATAGTTTACAGTGTATCTATTCTCTTGTACATTTCTCATGTGAATTGGTTTAAATTTAGAAGTTTTAGTGATTTATCTGCAACGTTTTTTTTTCAGTTTCTCACTGCATCCCGCACACAGCAGGGAAGGAAGATGGAACCTAATGTAAGGACAACCCATTTTCCGTCGTATTCTAGAGGCAGTGCGTGTGCGTGGCGGAGCTCAACGCCTGGATTTGCCTTGACACCAGAAGGAATAAATTAAATATATTTAATTAATTAAATTATTTAATTTTACTAAACATTAAATATTGAAGAGAAATCACTTGTGTACTGAACTGTTTTTTAATAAAATATACATATTAAGAGCGAAATATAAAGGCACTGAAAAAAAAATGTTTTTAGGTATTTTATGTCAAAAATCATTAAAACGATGACATCAACAGAAAACTAGTATTGTCTTATGTTTGCTTTGTTCTTTAAAAGATTATTTTGATTAATCGTTTTACAATTACATTTGCCTTGTTACGAATGTTGGTTTTGACAATTAAATATGAGACCAAGAGGAGGAGACCAAGAGGGCACTGTCTGGTTGTAAAAGCAATGATTATGGGTTTGAGTCCCACTCGTGAAATAATTAGTTACGATAAATAAATTGACGTGTTGAGTTTCTTCTTTCAACATGCGAAGTCTCGAATTTGAGCGAAAAGGTGAGAACTGAGTGGTTTGGCACTAGGCTCTTTGTCTATCCCCCACGGGATAAAGTATCTCGCATAGCAATATAGGTAGCATGTTGAAATGAAATATTTATAGCACGAGGTTTTTAAAAAATATGACAAGAGATAACTTCGCGTAAAAAAAAACGAAAAATCTATCATTATGGTTGTAACTATACATGAATGTGAGCTAATTAAGATGCTTACGTCATCTGCTACATCACTACGAAAACCTGAAGAATGTATCGTTTATGCGCAAGTCTTAAATTAAGTCGTTAACAAGCAACTTACTGTCTTTACAATTTTTTAAATAATACGTTGTTAAGAATTTTAATATTTACTATTACAAGCAAAAATAACAAAAGGAGGCCGGTGGTGGCGCAGCGGCACATAGTGTGTCTGTAAAACCGATTGGTTGTGGGTTCGATCCCCACTCGAGATGAAATATTTATTTAAATTTATATTTCCATTTCTTCGCTATGGTTTCGAGGCAAAGCGCGGCCTCCAGAATTCGGCAGAAAGTGGGGAACGGAGTGTCTTTCACTAGGTTCCCTCTGCCTACCCTGATCTATGCGGTATACAGCAAGAAGCTGATTTGATTTGATTTTCACAAACAAAAATAAAAAATAGACTCGTATGATACTAAAAGTTAAAAATGGCATAAAGTACCTAGAATTAATGAAATAATTAATCCATAGCTTTAATAAGTCAACGTATAAAGTATACAAACAAAATCATACATTTTATCTTTAAAATCATAATTTTTCAGCTACAGCCGCTTGTAGGCCTGTAGCAGGATAGGCAGAGGGAGTCTAGACACTTCTTCCTATACGACACCTCCTCACTTTCCGCCGAATTCTGGAGGCATCACGTGTTGAATGGCGAAATTCAACGCCGCGCTTTGGCTTAACATGAGAGCGCAGAAATTACAATAATAAATATTTCATTTTCTCGAGTCTGACAAACCAAACCCACAACTTGTCGTCTTTACAGTGACACGCTCCTGCCCCGTGCCACGTCTTTCCTCTTACTAATTGCGGTTAACAATTTTAAAATATCGTTTAAAATCAATCTTGGAACGATTGTAAGGACCTTAGATTTAAGCGCAACTTCTTTTTATATCTCTTACTTATATATATAGAACACACATTATTAATAAACATTAATATTTAATGTTTTACTTTGAAAAAACAATAAACCAAATATATATTTTAGACAAGGAATATTGCTAACAGGTCTAAAATATAAGTAAGGGATTAATAAAATTTATATATTTACAGGAAATGGCCATAGATCCTTCTATTATCCGGATTTGCTCTTCAATGCCGGTTTCAAATTTTAATTAAAACAAATAGAAATTCAAATTATATTTTTTTCTTATATTGTGCAATAGTAATGCTGAAAAGTTGCTCTTTTCTCACTGTTACATTCAAGTGGTGTTTCCTCCGGATAGCGTGGACATTATACAGCTTCTACTGCTAGATCGATATGCCAGTTACATAAAAGGATAGAAATAGGTCACAGGCTTTGCAGTTTTAAAATATTCAAATGGATGTTTAAGTTAAGTCACGTGGAGTGTTTTGAAATGTCTCAATTGACGTACGTCGTAATATTGTAAATGTTTAAAATTATATATTATACTAGAGACCCGCTCGCGGCTTCGCCCGCTTGAACTAAGTATATAATTATTTATTTTGTAATCTGAAATACTTGTGTACTAATAATATTTTAAAGAATTGTCTTTAAAATTATAATATTATTAGAGCACATTCAACATTAAAATTTGCCAATTAAATAAAACAGCTGTTATTTTACAATGATTTAGTTAAACAATCTACTTTTTATTACTCTTATTAACTTTTTTAAAAATAAATTTACTTTATTGCTTTACTTTACTTTATGTAACGATAAAAATTATATTTTCTTATAATAAGTATTGATTGTGTATATAAATAATAAAAAAGAGTACAGAGAAAGTTTCTGCAGTGGTAGGTACCTATCGTTTCATTAAAAAAAAACTTTTTTGTTCACGGAAAAAGACGACAAGACCAAAATCTGGGCTTCAGTAGTCCTGATATAAATTACATGAAAGTTATTATGGCCGTTCAATCTATCGAGCCGTTGTCCAAAGGGAAATTGGAAGTGGCGGCTAAAGCAATCGCCTGGAAGTAGGTTATATATCAGCTGTTGGTACTTATCTTAATGCCTATACTAAAAGTGAATCTAGCTTTTGCTATTTTTATACTTATCTTTGTTAGATAATGGAATTGATCTTACTTATATAATACAGGTGATAACTATGTTAATTTGTCTATCGGACTGTTAATCGCTTTAATCTTTTTTTAGTGTTAAAAATATGGTTTCTAAAAAGACACATGGTATCTCAACCCTCAACATCAATTCATTTGAACAAAAATCAAAAAATGCACAAAACGCTCAAAATACAATTTAATTCTTGAAAATTTCAATACCACATCTTAATTCATACATAGTGTATTATACCTTATCTCAGGTGGTTTCTGAGATGGACTACTTTTACTAAAGCGTCGGTTTTCATTTGGGCGTTGCGTATTAAAGCACTTGTTCATGGCGAAATATGAGTCTACTGTATATAGAGCACGTTTAAATATCATACTAATATTTTAAATGCGAATGTAAGTTTGTTTGTTACACTTTCAAGCCAAAACTACTGAACCGATTATTATGAAACCTTGTATGATATTCTTAAACGTAATAGAAAGGATAACGGATCTTTTTTATTAAAAAAAAATATTCAAGTCACATCAATTTGCGGGCGAAGCCGGGAGCGTATTGCTAGTAACCATAATAATTCTACACAATTTTTTCACAAAAAGCCTTCATTTTAATATATTTTATTGTATATTAAAATTATTAAATACTGAATGGTGTTTTTATTATAAGTTGTCTCTAACGCGTGAGACACTATATGTAAAAAATATCTTTAGGCAAAACTCAATTTACTAAGATTTATTATTTTTAACAATTTTAAAGCGTAAGTCCACACTTAAGAAAGAAAAATGCTTTTTAGAAAACGTATAAACATTTGATCGTGGTGGGATTTGAAACCGCGCCTCTTAGAAATCCTCCAAGCACTCAATATAAATAAGTTGTAACAAGCGTATAAGTAGGCTAGGCGGGTTTAGATCCCGCTACGTCAAAATTTTTATATGTTTTCTAAAAAGTATTTTTATTTCCTAAGTAATTTATTTCATGCAAATAATACATATTTATTTAATTTATAATTATAAGATTTATTAAGATTTTTTTTCAATGCCGAGCAATCAGTTCTTTATTCTAAAATCGATTCATTTAATTCAGTCAATAATTAAAAACTGAGTGATGTAGAAATGATCTTTAATATCTGTTTGAGAGGCCATTCGTGGCGAAGGGGACTGCCAACGTGACAGGTTGTGGGTTCGATTCCCACTTAACGTAATGAAATATTTAATATTTTCATTTCTTCGTATCCAAGTTTCGCTACTCAACATGCAATGCTTCCAGAATTCAGCGGAGTGGGAAGCAGGGTGACTTAACACTAGACTCCCTCTGCCTATCCAGTTACATGCGGCATACAGCGTAAAGTTGAAAAAAAATCTATTTGCTTAATAATGCACACTTGGTTCGGCTTCCTGGTATTATGGAAAACATTTGTTGAAGTCTGCGAAGACATGGCAGTTTAAAGTACTACGTCTTATTAATGAGCATATAACGTCAGTATCATTGGCTCTGTTTCATATTTATGATGAAAAATTGCCAATATTATAGTTTTAATGCTTTTTACTGATTTAACTGAGTAATATTGTTACATCAAAATAGTTCTATTAATATGTAAAAAAAATTATTGCACCCGTTTTTACGAAAAGTTTATATAAAGGAGTGTAGAATGTTAATATTTTAAACGAAAAACAAGACACGCTCTCATAAAAATTATATAATAAATATAACAAACACTACCATAATTGACAATAAAAACTTATATAAAATGCCTACACGTTGCTAAGGCAACGCGTATCGTACGCGTCAATTGTGTCTCTAGTTGCCATTAAACACGCTAAAATAAGAATAATTTTAACAAAAATCTACCATAACATAAAGGTTGTCTTGTAATACTAACAAAATATGGACATGTGTCTGAAATAAAATAAATAATAATAATAATAAAATAATAAAACGTGTACAAATATGTGTATAACATATTACAAAAAATAAATTGTTACAATTTATTTACTTAACATAAAGAAAATTCCTTACAACCCATAAACAATTCTATTCAATTTTCGAATACAGAAGAATAAAGTGCCTTAGTATTCCTTGAGGTCTTAAGCTGTAGCTATGTCTAAAAGCTCTAGATCGACTTACTATAGAACCTTCAGAAAATCGGGCCCGAAACGACATCCACGGAAATAGAATGATCCACTTGGAAAGGTCAAATCGCAAAATAGAACCTTTGGCATAAATGTTTAATTCTATATTTGATTTCAGAAATCGTTTCGGGTGTTTCTAGAATATTCTATACAGTTACCTGGTACAGATTTAGATTGACTTCGAGTCAATTATATAATTGTCATTTTGAGAGAGATTGTTTTTGTATAAATAGAATTGGTTTTTATATTTTATAAAATTTAATAGCTTGAGAAACTGGTTAAGTCTGAAAAGGGTATTTTTATAAGTAATTTCAATGACTGGTTATTCACTATTTTTTAATTTAATTTTTGTTTCATTCTCGTGTCATATATGAGCTGAGTTAGACATGTTTTCAAGTATGTAGTTTATGTGATTTTTTACGATATACCTACATAAAATATGATAATGATTTATTGGGTAGCATTCGCCTTTGCCAAATGATAATTCTTTGTAACAAGCAATATTTGGGTAAAAATATTCCTACAAAGGTGTTGACAACAGTAGTAGTAACAGCCGTATTGTGATTTCGGCGAGGCAAGACGTGAACGTACAGCTTAATTGGCTACAATGGTTGGACAGTATCCAACAAAAGTGGATACAAATCGTGCTACGTTCAATTGTTCGCAAAGAAAAAAAATATATATTATAAATATTTATACTGGTATAGTAGTACTAGTATTACTAGTAAGTCTACTGGAAAACGGAGTAGTATTTACTACTAGTAATATTACTCGATAAAACTAACGAGAATAAGCTGAACACTTTCGTATTTAAGCGAAAATCAAAAATTCATGACAAAATTAAGTTGCAATAGAATTAATAGTTTCGTCTATTTCTACAATAAATCGATATCCATTCTAACATAGTGGCCGGAAACTTACGGGACTAGACTAGAAATGCATTGGCACTAATTAGGTCGGATATAGGTCAGTTACAATATATAATATATGTTAACGCTATTGTGTGGTAGCCATGTGGCTGACTCAGTGCAAAGATTGTGGGTTTTGAATATAACTTAGGATAATATTGCAATACATCTATTAAAAAACCAGTCGTGGTAAATGTGTACGGCGATATTAAACGCGACTGGTTCTCCCCATTTAGTTTTACTCGCGGATATTAAATATTTAATATTTTCATTTCCTCGTTCTGGTAACGAAGCAAAGCGCAGCGTTGATTTCGACCATTCAATAGGAATGAAGGAAGTGCCTCAACACCAAGTTCCTAGGTTCCCTCTGCCTACCCTGCGATACAGCGTGAAGGTAAAAAAATCTTAAAATATACATACATAGGTAGATACATATGTTTTCTCCTGTTAGATTGTCTGCTTAGAACTTAGAAGCAATCTAATTATTTATTATTTAACATATCAGAAAAAAAATTATTACAATTATATATCCTAACTACTAACTTCCATTTGTATACCTATCCTATAAATTGTAAAAGATGTATAAAGATAAATAAAATAAAAAATAATAAAGCGTACTAAGCTTGGGTATATGGACTGAACTTTATTGATTTCAATGAAAAACAACTAAACAACAATGTTTATACAAAAATATTATACGCCTATTTTAATATAAACTGATCACGCGACATATATTGATAAAAAATAATGTAATTGTTCCATTTTTTTTGTTTTCATTATTACAGGTATTTTTGTTATAGTAAGAGTTAAGTACGATAAAGAACGTAGGTGATATTCCTAAGGAATATTTATTTAAAGTAATAAATAAACAATAAGTTTATGAATATTATATATACCTACATATAAATGTACTAGTATATATAAATGTAAGTGATTGCTCTCCCTGAAAAGGTAAAATTTATTATTGAAGACATTTATCAAAATATATTCAAAACAACGATTTTTTTAATTTTTCTAAGTTTATCTGTTTATGTACGTTAATCTTAGAAACAGCTTAACTGATTTAAATGCCGCTACTATTCTGTATTAGTAATCTTCCCTTAACATTTAGTGTTTATTAATTAAAAAATACATAATTTTTTTTCCAAACACATAAGTTTTTAATATACCTATTAAATTTAATATAATCAACAAAATTTACTATCATTTTTTTTATTTGAATACATACGTCTACAATAGTCGTATTTTTTATAGGATATAAAAGTTAAACTCGCAGTCCTTTACGCTTATTAAGCATTGTAACGGATCACTCGTCGTAATTACAGGAACCATTCGTTTTATTATGACAGTTCAGCTCCTTCCTTGAGTTTTTAAAGGTTAGCTAGCTATTAGGATTTTTTTATGTTTGTACTTTTCACTTTCAGTCCAAATAATGAAATAAATAATAATAATAATGAAATGACTATTTTATTTAATCCTGACAGTGGCGTAGTGAGGGGGGGGCAAAGGGGGCATCTTGCCCCGGGCGCTACTCACATAGGGGCGCCAAATGGTCCGAAAAAATTTTAAACTTTCAATTTATTTAAATATCGCATTGGTTATTTACCTCAAATTAAATACAGGCGAAAAAAAACCTTTTTGTAAATTTGCCTTAGCAAGAAATAAAAGGTTATTATTTTTTATATAATATTATTTAGTCAGTAAAAAGCAAGCTGTACAACACATGTATTCTACCATGCCTCACTTATGGATGTCAAACTTGGCCTGCTACAAATAAAAACAATCAAAAACTTATGGTTTGTCAAAGGGGCATGGAGCGAAGTATGCTGAATATAAGGCTAAAGGATCGATGGACAACTTCAAAAATAAGGAAAAGAACTATGGTTAGTGATGTGATACAAAAAATAAAAAAATTGAAGTGGAACTGGATTGGACACTCTATGGGAACGAACAAAGATAAATGGACAAAAGCCATAACTGAATGGTATCCTAGAAATGGAAAAAGGCAAAAAGGACGTCAAATAAAAAGATGGGATGACGATCTACCAAAAGGATGGAGAAGGTTAACTTCGAACAGAGAACAGTGGAAGATAATGGGGGAGGCCTATGTCGAGGGACAACCTGACCAAAAAACTGGCAGCTAAATATTTTTAATTCTAAATCTTAAAAGTTTTAATGTCTACTAACATTTACTTTATTTTATTTTTTTGAAAAAGATTGTAATTTCTAAAATGGTCAGCGAATAAAGGCTTTATTTATTTATTTATTTATTTATTATTTATCACATTTAAAAGTTTTATTTAAAATATGTAAAAATCGCGATAATTAAAGATTTTATATGTTTCTAGAGTACCAATTGACGCATATCGCGTTGGCGATGCCATAGCAAAGTGTAGGTATGCCACTAAAAGTATAAATATTGTCACAAAGGCATGGTAGTGTGCGTAATATTTTATTTATTGATTTAATGTACCTTATAAGCATTACCATTGAAAAATATTAGCATTCTGTACTTCTTCTACATGTAAACTAAAAAAACTTCTAAATGCAAAAAGAAGATCCCGAGGACACCAAGGATGAAAATGTAAAATCAGATTTAGAGTAAGATCCAGATTCAGGTTGTACACCTACTGCTGCTAAACTTTTATGTATTGACTCAACACAACAAATACAAGACAGAAGAAGGTGGTCCAAGTACATTACAAATGCTAAATCTGTGTTCACATCTGATGAAAAGCATCAAAAGCCCAAAAAATACATCAGAAAGACTTGTTGAAATTCCGGACGTTCTGAATTACAAGGATGAGGTTTATTTAAAATTTAGCAACAATCGTCCTATAATATCGGACCAACTTCGAAGAGAAATGATTATTCTTAAACCTAGCACGTATCAAAACAAAGCCAGTTTAAATGCAGCAATAACATCGGCCAATCGCCTAATGCCAAGATCTTGGTTTTCTCGACGGGTCGGTAATGAAAAGGAAGAAACTGAAGTCAAATGATCTTGGTTATTATATTCACCAAAAAGCAATGCCGCGTATTGCTTTTGTTGCTTACTATTTAGTACACCAAATTTCACTACACAATCATCTTACGTAACATCTGCTGGTTTTAATAAATGATAGGAAAAAGATAAATTGATTAGCCATGAAAGTCCAAATCCCCCAAAATTACTTACAGCTTGGAGAGAGACATAGATTAACAAGTAAAACGGAAAGATGATGTATTTAAATTATGCAAAATCTTCCTCTGCGTGGCCATGTTGAAAAACTAGCACTTAAAGATGGTACAAACGTAGGAAACCTATCTTTGCCCAGACTTGTAGCTCAGTTCGATCCGCGACTAGGACATCATATGAGACATGCCACAGAAATTCCAAAAACTGTGCCATATTTATCACCACAGATTCAAAATGAATTCATTCAACTTCTGGTATCTACAGTTTGACTTCAAGTAACAAAAGATAACAAAAGAAATAATGAAATTTTGCTTGATTCAACTCCAGATATCTCTCATCGAGAACAAATGTCCCAAGTCATTAGGTACGTAGAGGTTGATTTTATCAATAAAAAAGTTTCTATAAAAGAATCTTTTTTGGGTTTTATCGACATACATGCCAAAAAAGCAGGCTCGATCGAAAATACGGATTTTAGTTAAATTATATTCCCATAAAATTTCACTTACAAACTGCAGACCACAATGTTACGATAATGCTGCCCTGATGGCAGGTCACATCTGGCGTTCAACAAAGAATAATAGAAAAAAATCATAAAGCATTGTTTGTAAATTGTGATAATCATTCATTGAATTTAGTAGGAGTTACTGCCGCTAAATTAGAGCCAATTTTTGTGACATGTTTTGGAATAATTGAAAACATATATCTCTTTTTCTCATGTTTAACGTTGCGATGGGAATTTTAAAAAAATGCTGTAACAAAATCTGTCAAACGTGAATCTGAAACACGAATGAGTGCCAGAATACAAGTGGTTAGCGTTATTGTCGATAGGCTAGAAAAAAATAGTAGATCTATTATAAAAAATAACAGATGATTAGACTACAAGTGACACCAGAAGTGAATCTTCAATTCTGTTGCAAAATATACAAAATTTTAGTTTCATAACTTTAGTTCATTTCTGGTAAGAAATCTTAAGGAGAATTGATCGTGTGCAATTCAGATTACAAGATCTTAAAATGAATTTTAGAGAAGCGTTCCATGATCTTAAACTAGCCATGAAGACCCCATAAAATGCCCGGAGAATAGGCTAGAGATGTTGGTCTTTCTGCAGAAAGTTACTGTTCTCGTGTTATGAAAAGCGTTCTTGATCGTATTCAACAAGGAATATGTACCCGATTTACGCGATTAAGTGACCTTAATTTCAAATTTGGATGTCTACTAGACATTGAAAATTTATTAGACGAGGATAATGTTGATAACACCTTGAAAAAGTTGTAAAAATTTGGGTGGATTTTACAATACAGATTTCAATGGAATAGAACTTTTTATCGAAATATGTGACTTCAAAATGTTATTCCGCAGTAGAAAAGAAAGTAAACCTGAAACCCATTAGATTTGCTCACTTTTATAATCTCCTAAGGAGAAGATGTTATTCCAAACCTAAGAGTGGCACTTCAAGTATTTCTGACTATCTCAGTATCAATTGCTATCTACGATCAAGGATTTTTAAGTGTGAAAAGAGAAAAATTTGGAATGATTAACTTTGATGAAATTATTGACTAGTGGCTCGCCAGCGGCTTCGGCCGCTTAAGCTATATGATTATTGATTTAATAAGCAGAATTGATTGACAACTAAAATTACTTCTAATATGATTTTTTATTACTTTAATCTGTAATATTCTAATATGATTTTTTTACGACATTATCGTTTTTATAAGAATTTTTGATTGTTTCGAACTAAAAAATACGACCAATGTTGATATTTGATTTATAAAATATTCATAAAGCTAATTATTTATTATACATATATATTTTTGTAACATTACGTTCC
>JAATLQ010034682.1:7114-24068 GCA_013421005.1 Heliconius erato x Heliconius himera
ATACAAAGATTTTTTGGTTGGTTCGTTCATATAATATATGTAACTAATTTAAAAACTGTACAGGAGTTAATATGCAATTATTACAGTTATTTTACAAAGAATATTATGAATCCTTCAAATCAATAATTTAACATTTAAGGCTGTTTCTGAATGAGTAAATTAAATTATTCACTGACATCAGCACATTTAACAGAGTATATTATATAGGTAAAAAGAACATAAAGTTACAAAAATATATAGGTGTAATAAATAATTAGCTTTATGTATATTTTATAAATATCAAATATCAACAATGGTCGTATTTTTTTATATAAAACAATCAAAAATTCTTTGACGATAATGTCGTAAAAAAATCATATTAGAAGTCATTATAGTTGTCAATCAATTCTGCTTATTAAATCAATAATCATGTATTTTAAGCGGGCGAAGCCGTGGGCGAGCCGCTAGTAAATAAATTAATCAACATCACGCTGTCTCCCGCACTCAGCAGGGTAGGCAGAGGGAACCTAGTGTTGAGTTCCCCACTTTCTGCCGAATTCTGGAGGCATTGCGTGTTGAGTGGCAGAACTCAACGCCGCGCTTAGCCTCGACACCAGAGCGAAGAAATGGAAATATAAATTTAAGTAAATATTTCATCTCCTCGAGTGGGGATCGAACCCACAACCAGTCGGTTTTACAGTCACACTATACTAAATATACATATATCTAATAAATTTCACTAAATTTCCGACTGAACAAACAAATTAATTTAGAACAAACAACACGTCCGATATTTATCTATGTTATTAGCTAAATTATTTGTCGTTTTAGTTACAAAGGTAATGCAATTTCAGCTTAAATTATTTACGCGTTCAATTTTGCCTCTGTTCGAACTGACTGTACGGTAATTATGTTTGTTGAATTGAATTATTTTGTTAAATTATGCTTTTTTTGGTATAGAAAATAATATTTTTTCTTAGTGTCACGATGTAACCCGTTCACAGTGGGGTAGGCAAAAAGAAATTAGTGTTAAAACACTCTGTTTCACCGGCTTTCTGTGTTGAGTGACGAAATTTAAGGTTGAGCTTTATTTTGACACCAGAGCGAAGAAAGTATTGTATACTAAAAAAAAATTACAGACCCTAGGCTACGGTGATAACCATGTCGAAATCATTTAATTCTGTTCTTTAGTTTTTGCGTGATTGACGAACAAACAAAACAATTCTGCTAAGTGGTTTTATAGCTCGCATAGTCGATATATTAACCGACCTTATTTTACTTTTTTTATATATCTTTCATATACAGAATCGACTTTTCTATTCTTTTATTATATTAAGAGATCGAACCCACAACCTGTTATGTTTAGAGTCACGCTTCGTGCTCCTGCGTACAAAATAGCGTAAAGATATTTTTTTATTAAGGCTGTCGAGGCGCAGTGGCTTTAAAGGTGACAGGTTGTGAGTTCGTTTCTCACTTAAGAGAATTAAAAATTAAATCAGCTTCACGCTGTATCCCGCACACAGCAGGGTAGGCAGAGGGAACCTAGTGTTGAGACACTCCGTTCCCCACTTTCTGCCGAATTCTGGAGGCATTGCGTGCTGAGTGGCAGAACTCAACGCCGCGCTTAACCTCGACACTAGAGCGAAGAAATAGAAATATAAATTTAAGTAAATATTACATCTCCTCGAGTGGGGATCGAACCCACAACCAGTCGGTTTTACAGTCACACCTCGTGCCGCTGCGCCACGACTGGCCTCAACCTAAGAGAATGAAATAAATATTTTAATATCCTCGCTCTCGCGCCTTTATGCCTCAAGAAATCGGAGTGACTTGAAACTAAGTTCACATATTCCCTCTGAAAAAAAAGAAAAAAGCGTGAAGTTATAAAAAAAAACATTCGTCCTAAGGGGAGATCAAACCCACGACCACTGTGTCATATTTAAAATGTAGTATTTTTTCCTTAATATATATACATATATACTATAAATATTGCAATTTCTTGTATAAAAATACCGACTTTAATGTAAATAAATAATTTGAATAAATTTCGTTCAATCTTATAATTTTTCAAATACTCTTTTGAATTTCTTACAAAGAGAACATTTTCACGTTAAACGCTTAACGTCACGAATGTTACTTTACAAAATATGCGACAAAAAGGCACAGTAAAATTAAGCTTAAGAAATAGAATACTTCCCATTCTCTTCATTTTTTATAGAAACAAGGTAAAGGGGCGTATGAGTCACGGGCTTATGTAATTTATGTATGTATGTTGTGTGTGAGTTTTGACAAAAACCTATACCTTCTCACCAGAGCGGAAATGAAAGTTATTATTATATATTATATATTTTCCTGTTTCTACGAGTAAGAATCGAACTCACAACAGTTGTGTTATAGCTAGATATTGAGCTGTTGCGCCAAGATAGTTTCTTCGTGTTGTTTTTGTTAGCCTCACACTGTACCCCGCATATAGCAATTTAGGCAGAAGGGATATGATGCTTATTGCCCAATATTAATAACCTATCTCCAACGTCAATCTTAGATTGTTTCATATATCTATACAATCTAGAGATTGAATAGATATATGAAACAATCTAAGATTGACGTTGGAGATAGGTTATTAATATTAGGCGTAAGTGTTAAGATATTACATATTTAATGGCTTAACTCAATGCCACGTTTTGTCTGCTTAACAGGTTATTGTTAAATGCCGTGCACCACCACGACCTCTTCATATATTTATTAAGAAAAAGAAAGAAATAAAAATTAAAAAGTACTGTCGTCTTCACAGAAATAAATATGTTTTAAATCCCCACAAACAATTCCCTCCAAACTTTGTTTACAAGTCTGACTAGAAAATGTAAAGCGTAAAGTTCTATCATGCAAATATATATACAAATGAAATGGTTGAACTTAACTCCTTACATCGTCAAATAGTATAATATAAATATTTTAATCAAACGTACTTCCCAGATTGGAAATTGAACCCACGACTATAGCGTGGACAGTCAGAAACAGTTCTGCTGCGCTATACCTATGTAAATATTATATAAATAACTCTTAAAATCCAATTTTTATTACAAAAAAAATATATATCATTCACAACTAAAATGTATACGAAATAAAAGATAATGTTTCAAATTAAAAAATACTTGTCTTGCACGTCCAATTTGAGAGGCGGTCTGCTAATGAGGTCGGTCCTGGCGCGAGCGCCGTGAAATCCGTAAATGTTGTATTCAAATATCCCCTACTACTGTATTTTTAATGGTTGATTTTTTTATAGTGATCATAATAATAATAAACTCTTTATTGTACATCCAAAAAAGAAATACAAAAATACAAATATAAGAATATGTACCTTATTGCTGAAATAGCAATGTCTCCCAGGCAATTTTTAGCCTTTAGACCAGTGTTTCCCAACGTGGGGCCCACGCTCCCCTGGAGGGCAATTTTTGATAGTTACCATGGGGGGCTTTTCAAAAATGAACTCGAAAACTTTAACCCTTTCGCTTCGGCCCATTATATGCAACGCATAGGTCTAGTCGGTCATCGGTGCCAAATTTAACAAAAAAAGGCAAATATTTAAATAATTGCCGTAAATAATTATTAGGTATAATTTAGTTTGACGTGATCGAAATATCAACTGGGTGATTGGAGTCTTCAAGGAGACCACGGGCTCATCGCAACGTAGTGTTTCACATCATTCATTTGTTGTTAATTTGAAATGAGTCCGTCAAAACTGTTGTTATAGTTCATTGATTTACTATTCATATATAATGTATAGATATAATTGATAAGTATTTGTTTTCATTTTTTTTTAAATAGGGGGGTATTAAAAATTTTAGAAAGGTTAAGGTGGGGCATGGCACAAAAAAGATTGGGAAACACTGCTTTAGACCAAGCTGCAAGTGGGTCGCTGGTGACAAATAAAATGAAACAAGTAGTAGTGGCGCAGTTACCACAAACCGCAGTCCAACGGACAAGATGCAAGTTCGTTATTCAGTTTTGATATCCGATACTTTAGGAGCATATTGCCTTTACTAAGACTTGAAAATATTTGAATATGATTTATTTAACATATTTCTATAGGTATATATGTATTTTTCATATATTTCTAACATTATATAGGGTGGAGTCCTACTCAGTAAAACAATTATTTTAATTTCTTTTCTCTGGTAACAAGATAAAGCGCGGCGTTGAGTTCTGCTACTTTACAGGCAATGATATGAAAATTGGGCGGTGTGTTGGGAACAACGTGAACATTAGGTTCCTCTACCTATCACGCTATTTGTAGTATACAGTGTGATGTTAAAAAGTTCCACCCACTTTTAAACTTGTTGTTTGTTTTTCGTTTTAGCACTATGTTGTCTCCGCTCCTAAGAACGGAGATCTTGTAAAAATATAAAAAAAATAATATGTGAATCAAAATAATATTATCTATATGAAGATAAATCAACACTTAAGATAATGACATTAATATTTTCATTTCCTCGCCCTGCTGACGAGGCAAAGCACCGCGTTTCGCTACTTAACACTCAATGCTTCTAGAATTTGGCGAAAAGTATCAAACAAAAGTGTCTTAAAGGCAACTGCATTCAGTAGCCTTTAAGACACTTCCGTTTGAGGTTCCGTCCAGTGTTAAGACATTTCTTAACACTAGGTTCCCAGGTTTCCTCTGCCTATACTGAAAGTGAGTTTTAACGCAAAGATACGTTCTCTGTTCTCACTTTACGCCAGAATTCAAGACATTAAGTCTCTCATCAAGTAATGAGTTGAATGATTAATGTCTTGGAGTGAAGGATTTGTCTAAGGTTAAAAAAACCGGTTAAGTGCGAGTCGAACTCACCCACCGAGACTTCCCTACCAATTTCAGGATTGGAGGTCAATGAGAAGTACAATTTATAAAAGTTGACAAACTTAAGTTTCCGAGTAAAAATTTGAACCATATACTCGTACTCAGATCTGTTGCCCCTTGATTTCCTGAAAAAAAAACTTATTCTACATTTACGAAAAAAAAAATGTGGCCGTTTATATCGCAAAAGGTATGGCGACATTGTAAAGGGAATCAAAATAAATAAGGTATTTCCGGTTGACCTAGAATTATGAAATTTGGCAGGTAGCATCTACAGGTAGTTCAAAATCTGAAAATTATACATTTGTGGTTAAGTCCTAAATAAAAATAGCCTTAAAAGGGCGCCAAAATTTGATATTAAAGGCGCTAGTTCAAGTACTATGCAGGTATCAGAAAAAGGGCTCTGGCTAAGCTAAGCTACGGAACCCTCGGTGGGCGAGACCGACTCGCGCTTGTCCAGTATTTTTTTCTATGAAATACCTATAAATTTGCACATCGGATTTTTCCTTTATTTGTATGGTAAGTTCTCACTTCGTGCCAAATTTCATAATGATAGGTTCGCAGCAAGTATCCGGTAAAGGTATTGATTACGCGGCGAGTTTCATACAAAATACAGCAAAATCAATACATAAATGCTCGTATCTTTTGATGGCGTTCACTTAGAAGCTTGATTTTTTTTCAAGTCGATACTTCTACGCGATCTCGAGATAAATAGTTTTTACAGACGGAAAGGCGGACAACAAAATGATAGGATCCATTTTATTACCTGTCTTTCCGTCTGTAAGGGTTCGTTTGTCACTTTATGAGGTACAGAACCCTAAAAGTAAAATAAAATAAATAAATCAGCTTTACGCTGTATCCCGTACATAGCAGGGTAGGCAGAGGAAACCCAGTGTTAAGACACTCCGTTCCCCACTTTCTGCCGAATTCTGGAGGCATTGCGTGTTGAGTGGCAGAACTCAACGCCGCGCTTAACCTCGACACCAGAGCGACGAAATGGAAATATAAATTTAAGTAAATATTTCATCTCCTCGAGTGGGGATTGAACCCACAACCAGTCGGTTTTACAGTCACACCTCGTGCCGCTGGAATGAAACTAAATATTCTTTTAAAATGGGCTACGTTTCCACAAAGTTACTTCAGAAGTCATTGCGATTCACGGTACATTTAATTCATTCGAGTAAAATCACCCGTTCAGGTGATGAAAACGGTGGAACGACAAATTGAGCGAGCCCCGTGGGGCTGAAATGGAAAAAATGGGGGTTGTGTGAGCTGATTTTAAGCAGAATTGTGTCAAAATGTAGCATCTATTGGGCTTGTGTTTATATTATTTTTAATTTATTTATATGAGGCCGGTCGTGGCGCAGCGGCACAAAGTGTGACTGTAAAACTGACTGGTTGTGGGTTCGATCCCCACTGGAAGAGATGAAATATTTACTTAAATTTCCATTTCTTGGCTCTGGTGTCGGGGCAAAGCGCGGCTTTGAGTTCTGCCACTTAACACGCATTGCCTCCAGAATTCGGCAGCACGTGGAGAACGGAGTGTCTCTCACTAGGTTTTCTCTACCTACAGTGCTGTGTGGATACAGCATGAAGCTGATTTATTTATATAATTTGTGCAAATTCTCCTCGTTCTATTAGTTTCAATGTATTGTGGAACCAATTTATAGGGAATATTGCTATATTAATGTTATGGGTTTCATTTTTATGGGTATGGCTCCAGTGTTTTATGTAGCTTAGTGTCAATGTGGTACGAAGTACAAACATTCTATGGATACATTTGTGTAGGAGGAGTCGTGGTGTAGGAGCTGTGTCAATCTAATTTAATACGCGATATGTTGTGCATTCGACTTCCACTCGAGGAAATTAAATTTTTAATAATTTAATTTTCTTCGCTTCCTATATATATTTATATAAATCGTTGAACGCCGGCTGCACGCCCAAAAAAGCATGACTCATTGTCACGTTCCGTCTGAATTGTGCGTGTTAGCGCGGAAGAAACGATTGAGAAGCACAATCAGCCTAAATATCGGGCTTGTGACGGATAAAAAAAAAATCGATTAACGAGTGCAAATAAGTTAATTTAGCTTCACGTGGTATCTATGGAGGTAGCCAGAGAAAACGGAGAGCCAAACGCTACGTTCTCTATACATCTTCATACATGCTACTGCAGGGTGTGCCCTCCGGACGGTCCTCACGGTTTTTACATGACCTGCCTCCAGAGTATCTTTGATACTGTATTTTAGAAGATAAACCGAGGTGTCCTCCTGCCTCTCTTAAAAATAAATGTTAATGTATCGAAAAAAAAATCAATAAACTCTTTGTATTGTATAAAATAAATATAATTTAGTAATAATAATTCAATTCTACTTATAAAAGTATGTCATTTTTCATTATCTTCCGTAGACCGACTTCACACGAAACCAGTATATTTTTTGTAAATCAGTTATAGCAAAAAAATCATAAAAATTTTATCTAAAATGAAAACAATTAAAAAAATTCTTTAATCTTCAGAAATTATAGCGAAACGAATCGCATATACATCTATTTTTGAATTTCAAAGAAAAAAATCGAAACAAAGTAGGTATGCACGCTCCCACTTAAATCTCTCTGAATTTTCGAAACGCATAAGATTATCTTAAAATGTTTATTCAAGTATTCGCTTTATAAAACTGCATACTTTTAAAATTCTTCCACTAAAGCACTTAAACTAGCATGTTTCTTAATACACAAAATGTTCGTAGCTTTTTAGAACTTTTGAAGGATTTGTGTTATTTTCAATTTTTAAGGCCATCGTGGCGTAGCGGTAATTCGTCGGAATGTAAGCGCTTCGGTTGTGAGTTCGATTCTCACTTCTTAGAATAAAATATTTTAATTGCCAGTTTACCAGAGTAACAATAGAAAGCGCGGCGTTGAGTTACGCCAATGTCTAGGAAGTTGGGCAGAAAGTAAACAACGGAGTGTCGTAATAATAGGTTCCTTTTACCCATCCTCCTATGCTGAAAAAAACATGAAGGTTGTGGGTTTAAAAGCTGATTGGGGAAAGGATGACATTATTTAAATTATTTTCTTTTCTCCTGTATATTAAACAAAAGCACAGCGTTGAGTTCCACCATTCAATATTTCCAATAAACGGAGAAAGTGAAGAATAAGTTTTTTTACCTACTATACTCCGCGGGATAAAGCGTGAAGCTGTAAAAAGAAAAGAAATTTTTACGTTCCCATACAAAATATATTTAGTTCTTCTGTTTAAAATTTGAAACAATCAAAACGACAACGTTCCATATACTGTATTTCATTTTATGATACGCATAAAATGTTTTATAGTTACATCCCAAGCATTATGTTTCTCTGAAATAGTTTTCCTATTGATTTTTTATATGAATAAAATATTTTATAGTCGTTTTAGTGACGCTGTCGTGGCACAGTGGAGATCTGCTTGACTAATTCCATAAGAAATATGGTATGAGTCCAGTCAAGTTTTCAGTTTCACGCTGTATCCGGATCTTGCATATAGCAGAGATCTTGCATATAGGGAGGCAGAGATAGCCTAGTCTATTAGATACATCGTTTCCCACTTTCTGTCGAATTCTGGAGGTATTCTGCGTGTTGAGTGGTGGAACACAACTCTCTTAATTTATTCATTCCTTTTGATAAGACAAATTACAGTGCACTACTACCAAATGTGCACAATCTTCAAAAAAAAAGTGAAAAGCGGAGTGCGGAGTATCTGTACACTATTCTATTTATTTGCCTACCCTACTATACATATAGGGGAAATATCAAAAGCAGCTTCAAGTTTTTTTCCCCGAATTGCATAATAGGCATAGTGTTAAGCCACACTCTGTTGAAACAGAGAAACAGAAAAATACGGCGGAAAGTGAGAACACCTTCCGCCGTATTTTTCGAAACATTGCGTGGTTTAATGGCGGAAGCGGAACTCAACACCACGATTTTTCTTGCCAGATTGGAGAAATGAAAATATTATCTATACTTATAATAAATCTGTAGAGAGGTCAATTCTGTACATGAAATATATTTTCAAAATAACTATCAGGGGGTGATTAGTGATCGATACTAATGCCAAAAATGCAATCAGTAAAATTTTTGTCTGTCTGTCTGTCTGTATATTCTTTATAGAAACAAAAACTACTTGACGGATTTTAACGAAACTTGATACAGTTATTCTTCATACTCCTGGGCAGGTCATAGTATACTTTTCATCACGCTACAATCAGTAGGAGCAGAGCAGTGAAAGGAAATGTTGGGAAAACGGGAGAAGTTACTTGATTTTTTAAGCTTCCGTCGCGTGTGCAGCCTTAATGGTTAAAGCTACGGCGAAACTATGTATAACGGAAATATTCTACATAAAATTATAAAAAAAATATGCCCAGACAGCATATGTCTATCTTTTATGGTTGACTCACAAAATCATATTAGAAGTCATTATAGTATCATGTATTTTAAGCGGGCGAAGCCGTGGGCGGGCCGCTAGTATTGAAATATAATCATTAATTCGTTATTATTATAACGGGTAATTTAATATACTTATTTCATATTCTATACATAAATAAAGGAGGCGTATAGTAGTCTGCCTCTAAGCTGCGTTACGTGACTAGCTCTCAGTTTATAATGATATTATACTAGCTGACTGTTCTCTGAAGTATTACCTTGTATAATAAGTAAGGTATATAAGCTTATAATATCATTTACTTAACATAGTAACCTAGTATAAATTGTAAAATGGTTGTATTTAATGCAGAGGTTTCGAATTCAAATTCTACTTCTTTGTTTTCTTGCTCTTTGCAAAATTTAAATAATGTGATAAATTCATAAGACCACTCGTGGCGCAGAGACACAAACTGTCACTGTAAACACGACTGGTTGTGGGTTCAAACAACATTTTAAGAAATCAAATATTTATTTAACTTTATATTTCCATGTCTTCGCTCTGGTAGACACCAGAGCGAAGACATGGGAATGAAGACAAATATAGGCACTCAACACGCAAAGCCTCTAAAATTCGGCAGAGAGTGGGTAACGGAATGTCTTAAATTTAGGTTCCCTCTGCCTACTCTGCTGTGTGCGGGGTACAGCGTGGAGCTGTTTTTTTACAAATATACATTTTCTTATCTTCACGCTGTATCTCCCAAATAGCGGAATGGGTAGCTGGAACATAGTGTTAAGACGGTTCCCACGCACCGTTCAGTTTTCGTGACATTGTGTGCTTAGTGGCGGAACTCAACGCTGCGCCTTATATTCTTGTCCAAACTCATAAGTATATATAGAGTATGAGAATAATTCATTTCTACGTGTGCGGATCGAACTCAAAACCGTCGCAAACACATTCAAATGAACTTCAATGAGGATGTTAATACGTAAATTAATATAAACAAAGTCTATTTTTGCCACCCAAAGTCGAAGTGGAAAAGGGAGTGTCTCAACATTATATTAAAAAAAAAGTGAAGATAAAAAAAAAGTAATATAACAGACAAAGTGGCAGTTAACCCCTAGTCAACGTATAATTGTAATCTATTATAATCAACCCTACAAGGGTAAAACTGAGGGTTGTCGAGTGCGTTTCATCATGCCCTAGTTAGCACTGAAATACGAGCGTAAATGTTTTTTAACTGGAAAACTTTATTTAATTGTTTGAAATGTTTGTTCTACTAGTACGTATGTATGTGGGTACTTAGAGACTCTAGAAATTAATTAAAATGATATTTCTTTTATTTTATCTGGAATTCCGTTCTCAACACGCGATGTCTCGAACATCGGGCGGTGGGGTCCAACACGAGGTTCCTTCAGCCTACCTTCTTATATGCGGGGAATAGCGAGGCGGTGGGGAACGGAAAACGGGGGTTCAACACGAGGTTCCTTCTGCCTACCTTCCTATATGCGGGGAATTACGAGAATATAAAAAAAACACGTCGAAATTTACTAATTCGATGTAGCTTAATTTGTGATAGTAACATGCGTTTATCTTAAACGATATTTTTACGGGGATTCCTACGACACTGTATATATGACGCTAGTTGCCTTGAACGTGTGTTAATGTTTACAATTACTGTATTTATGTTAATTTAATCTGAGGTCAGTCGTGGCGCAGTGGCACAAGCGTGCCTCTCATTATATAAAGGCGTAGGTTGTGGTTTCTATTCCCACTCGGGAAAATGAAATATTTAATGTTCTGGTAAGGCAAAGTGCACCACTCAATAAGCTATACCTCAACAATTAGGAGGAAAACGGGGAAAGGAAGAGTCTTATCAGAAATTGTTCACAACGTGAACTACAAATTAAGGCAAATTAAATAAATAAAAATCATATGAACTGAAAATATGCTATTAATTGTATCAGAAATTTCATTAAGATAGATTTTTATATCATATTTCACCAATCAGAAATCGAATTGTGCTACTGCATCGCGACAGCCTCTTTATTAAAAATATTAAAACTAACATAACATAATTAAATAAGAATAAATATATTTTTATCGTCAAAATATTAAAGTAAATACAGGAAAATTCAGTTCGGTTTCTTTGTACGCGGTTAAAAACCTGCGGTATATTATCTCTTGTGAACAATAAGGAATATTATTTTGATATTAGAGGAAAATATAAGAAACGAAATGTATTTGTGTAAATTATGAGTAATATATTGGCGGTATCTTTTTATGAATGTCAGTAGTAGATTCTTTTATTGTTTACGAATTATATACAAAAGATTGTTCAAAAAAATCATTACTATTAAACTACTATTATATAAACTATATAATATTATATTGTCTTGTTCTGTACTTTATGCTTTTATATTTTTGGTTTGAAAAAAATTCAAACATCATATCCATCAGTAGAAAAATAGTACACTCCAGTCGCATTCATCGGGTTCCAGAATCCTGCTATCGTCACCTCATTACCAGAACATCGTCCATTCTTGAACATTTTGTAGTTATCACATTTCCAAGCCAAATACCAATTCGGATTATCAACAGTGGCTGCCCAGATATCTATACAAGCCCTATGACTGCACTTCGCTGCTTTCGAAGAATCAAAAATTCCTGGCACCAGAGGTGTTTTACATTTAGGCTGGCTCTGGCCATTTCTGTTCACGAAAAAATCGATATCCGCCAAAACACTAGAGGTTCCCAAACCACCTGCGTTACAATGGTACACTTCTACATATTCCGCCACACCAGATCGTATTTGTTCCTTGATAAAACTCTTGGAGAAACAAGGTCCGGCTGGATCTAAAGCGGTAATCCTAGATATTTTTCTGCCTGTATTAGCTATGAAAATTTCGCCAGCGTGACCCAAAATTTGGGAACCCAAACTATGGCCGATAGCGTGGATATTCTTAGGAGATATACCACCTTCGGACAATCCTGTTAGAAATTGGGCGACCGCACGTCCTATATAATAGACGTATTTGACGGAACGCTCATAGCTTTTTATATTACCATCATTATCATTCGTATATGGTGAATGATCGAAAATAATTAGGTAACTATTGGGATAGTTTCGAAATGCGTCTCTTATACGATCTTCTGTACTTTTGTTAATATTAGATTTGAATCCGCCAATAAAAACTATGAATTTCTTAACTTTATCGAGTTCAGGCAAAGCGAGGATTCCTTTTGCGGCGTTATCTATAGGGAAGTATTCCACCTCGTCTCTTGGGAAGTTATAAAAATATACGCCAATGCCGCTGACATCCAAGTTTAGAGTCCTGTCATGTACACCTGCGAAAGAAAATGTATATGAATATTTATTTTGATTTCGTATTCAATATGACGATATTTTTGATCATTGGTTTCGTTATGAGTTTGGTAGGATCCAGTAGTTGTGGGTTCAATTTCTTTTTAAAATAAATAATATTGGGAATATAAAACTTGTTGAGAAACCTATTTTTGTTGTGCTTGTTGGCAAAGCGGCATTGCGTGCCGCTACTCAATCAAATGCCTTAAAAAATGATTATTTTTATTTTATTAAAAAAAATAAAATGAATTAAATTAAACAATATATATTATGTATCTATATTATAACTATTGAGGCCAGTCGTGGTGCAGCGGCATAAGTGTGACTGTAAAATCGACTGGTTGTGGGTTCGATACCCACTCGAGGAGATGAAATATTTACTTAAATTTGTATTTCCATTTCTTCGCGCTGGTGTCGAGGCAAAGCGCGGCGTGGAGTTCTGCCACTCAACACGCAATGCCTCCAGAATTCGGCAGAAAGTGGGGAATGGAGTGTATTAACACTAGGTTCCCTCTGCCTACCATGCTGTGTACCTGCAGCGGGATACAGCGTAAAACAAGTCAATACAGTAAATACTTTATATACGTAAATGGTATCTCATAATGGTATGGTATATTACATTTGGTGTAACGTAACGTAGTTTTATCATAAAGATTTACTTTTGTCCGTGACATCTATTTCTTTTAAATTATAAATTGATTTCATAGTAAGCGAAAACTAATAAATATTAAATCTAGACTAAATCAAGAAACTGTTTCCTGTAAAAAAATATGCATGATTCTAATTTTATAAATATTACCGTAGGCAAGCGTAAGATATAGTAGGCAGATGGAACCGAATCCAATAAATCGAACCCACTACTATAATCTTTATCCAGATATAAAGCTAATATCAGCGTCACGCTGTATCCCGCACACAGCAAGGTCAGCAGAGGGAACCTAGTGCTAAGACACTCCGTTCCCCACTTTCTGCCGAATTCTGGAGACATTGCGTGTTGAGTGGCAGAACTCAACGCCGCGAATAAAGCTACTATTTTGTCATAATTTTATGTTTACACAATGCTATTAAAATGTACGGTAAGTACTGACACGTACACACTACACGACTGACTATACAATATTCTAGATCGCGACAAGCACTTCGTCGAGTACGTATACAAACATACGAGACAAACAAATAGCGACCTAGAAAGTATATTAAACAGAAGATGTGTTTCGTAACTTTGTTTAATTAAAATTATTAAAAAATTGCCCCATTGACGCCATCGTGGCGTAGAGGTGCAGTGGGTTCGCGTTCTAACTTAAAGGAACGAATTATTTTCATTTACTCGCTCTGGTAACGAGATAAAGCGCGGCGTTGAGCTCCGCCACTCAGCAAGCAATGATCCGAAAAATAGACAAATTTTGCCACTCTTTTCCTTTTTTCAATATTACGTACATGATTCTGATTAAGTATCGGTAAGACTGTGTATTTTAAAAATTTAGTCATTATTATAATGTAAATAGAATATTAATAGAAATTTCCTAAAAATAAATAGTTTTAAAATTAAGTTTTAAGTCTTATTAGACTGTAACTATTGTTACATAAAAGTGATAAATAATTGAATATTACTCTCCAATTGTTTTTTTTATTTTATTTATAAATAAAATTTAATTATAAATAAAAAGAATGTCTGTGATTTTAAAAGATCCGTGCGTTTTCATGTGCATATAGATATTTACACGATACTAAAATAGACACAAATCTTTTAAAAATATGTCCGTCTGTCTGTCAGTCTTTCTATTTGTTCGTACTAAACTCCAAAACGTACAACCTCCTTCGTATTTTCTTCACACAACGTGACATTGGCGAAGTGATATATGCTCTACTGGCACGCTCGGAATACTATAATCAAAAAACCATACACCATACCATACCATTTCTGAAACAGTTAAACCGATTTTTATGGAAACAGAGTTGTTGTAAATGGTTGTTGAGCAATGTATAAGCTAATTTTTATTTGGGAAACATGCTTAACATGTGAAATTCGCGTTTTATGAGAGCGTGGACGTAGACCTTACCGCCTATCTAGGTAGATGTGAAATAACTAAACATTTTTCCATTTATTATGACAATTTTTGCTAGCAAAATCAAATAAAAATCCATAAAATAAAAATGTATCTAATTGTAATTTTTGTCACTATCCCTACTTAGGCAACGCGTGGCGTTGAGTTACGTTATTCAACTTACAATGACATAATATGCGGGATAAAGCGTGAAGCTGAAAAAAAAGGAAATCAGTTTATCAATAGACTACTATTTCTATTGTGTACCAATACAAATACACAAGGTCATTTGTATTTCATTATTAACACAACTTTTGTATACTAAAATGAATACATTGAAATATTGAATAGATATTATATTGAATTAAATGCTGTTTTCGCTCTGGTGACGAAGCAAAGCGCGGCGTTAAGTTCTGTCACTCCACACGCTATGCCGCGAGAATCCGGCGGATTGTGGGCAATGGAAACAGAATGTCTTAACATTATGTTCCCAGGTTCCCTCTGAGTGTTCTAGCATGTGCGTACAGCGTGAAGCTAAAAAGAACATGTGTTACATGTTTTTTTCACTTAGCAGAAAGAAAAAAACCTAGTGACGAGACACTCCGTACTTAGAATTCATCGCCAAATTTTGAGTTATCAGGGCGACGAAATGAAAAAAAGAAGACAAGACTGGACTGGACAAAATTAATATACTTTAATATTAATTTTGTCCAGTTGAGATTGGACTCGCTACCATTGAGTTAGTGGACCGACACTCTGCCACTACACCACGACGGCCTGTGTCTGTTTAATAGTTTTTTTTTTATAAATAATATCCTTATAGTAATAATACAATGATTATTACAAATTGTTGTGGCCGGTCGTGGCGCAGCGGCACGAGGTGTGACTGCAAAACTGACTGGTTGTGGGTTCGATCCCCACTCGAGGAGATGAAATATTTACTTAAATTTATATTTCCATTTCTTCGCTCTGGTGCCGAGGTTAAGCGCGGCGTTGAGTTCTGCCACTCAACACGCAATGCCTCTAGAATTCGGCAGAAAGTGGGGAACGGAGTGTCTTAACACTAGGTTCCCTCTGCCTACCCTGCTGGTGCGGTATACAGCGTGAAGCTAATTATTATTATTTTTTAATTACAAATTGTTACTCACGATGGCAATATCAGATTTTATCAATTTAAAATATATTATATTTATCTGTTCCTTTAATTATATGAGGCCAGTCGTGGGTCAGCGACACAAGCAGTGCAAACCCTAAAGGTTGTGGGTTCGATTCCCGATGGAGGAAATTAAATGCCTTTAAAATTTGGCGAAAAGTGGGGAACGAAAGTGTCTTGATAGCAGAGTAGTGTCTTAACACTAGCTTCCTAGGTTCCTTCTGCCTTACCCTATTGTGTATACGATACAGCGTGGAGGTAAGGAAAATATATAGAAAAGTTTTGGATCAAAAAATGACTCACACTTGTTCTATAATTATATTAAAAAAATTGTATCTACTAATTTTATACAAAATTATAATTTACTTGAATGTTCTTTTAATTGCGCGAAAGGCAGAGAGAAAATCACTCTCTTCTCCACTTATAATCACAATTTAAACTTCGTTTTATTACGCCACTAAATATTATATTGTGATTGGTAAATCGTTTAAAATGAAAAATAAGAAAAAAACGTATTTATCTTATCTTGTGTATAATAGCTATCATATTTTTATCACATCTCAATTTACCTTAGTTATCGTATATATAATGTATACATACAAAATTAGATGTGATTAATGACCTTAAACACTTTATTTACAACGAATATTGAAAAATAATATCCAGAACATTTAAGAATTGGTATGTGAAAGTAAATATTAAATGAAAACAATTACAGTAAATTTAAAATGTCTACCACAGCTGAGGAATAAATATTAAGAAATACGGATTAAAAAGAATAATATTGATAATAATTAAATAACGTGATGGACTCAGATGTAAAAGCAAATACAACAACACCATATAAAAATTATTGAAGTTAAAATATTATAAGAATTTAACTTCTCTTTAATAAGCACAATTAAAAAAGTGATAAATAAATCAGCTTCACGCTGTATCCCGCACACAGCAGGGTAGGCAGAGGGAACCTAGTGTTAACACTCCTGTTCCCCACTTTCTGCCGAATTCTGGAGGCATTGCGTGTTGAGTGGCAGAGCTCAACGCCGCGCTTAACCTCGACACCAGAGCGAAGAAATGGAAATATAAATTTAAGTAAATATTTCATCTCCTCGAGTGGGGATCGAACCCACAACCAGTCGGTTTTACAGTCACACCTTGTGCCGCTGCGCCA
>JAATLQ010034683.1:0-24082 GCA_013421005.1 Heliconius erato x Heliconius himera
TATATATATATATATATATATATATATATATATATATATATATATATATATATATATATATATATATATATATATATATATATATATATATATATATATATATATATATATATATATATATATATATATATATATATATATATATATATATGTGAAATATCCATATTTTTATATATAGTTTTTTTTTACGACCTCTGGTGTCGAACAAAGGGCGACGTTGAGTTCCGCCACTCTAAACGCAATGTCTCCAGAACTCCGCGGAAAATGGGGAACGGTGGGTCTTAAGACTAGGTTCCCTCTGTTTACCCTGCTATGGGCGGGGTACAGCGTGCAGCTGATTTATGTTTAGCTTTTTTTTAAATTAAAGAATAATGAATTCACTCTCTTTTGTATTCTGCGGTTTCCGATTTAAGAAACAATAATTCATCATTATGAATCCCTTTTCTTCAGGCGGAATTCGAGATATTGTGTACACGCTATGGCAGCTCGGGCATGATTGTCTTTCACACTAGGTTCCCAAGGTTCCTGTTTACCCTGCTCCGTTCGGGATGCATGAAGCTGATAAAAAAAAGTACGTTGTAAATAGTAGCAAGCTTTCGAACAATAAAACAAACAAATCGATACGTAATTGTATAGATACAGTCATATATCTGCCAGGAATATTCATAATATGATGTAATTAACATAATACATTTTACGTTTAGTTATTACATTATGACATGAGTTGCATCATATTTAAATAATTTGATATTTTAATAGAATATGAACTTTTTTTAATATATTATTACACAAATATATGTATCACGTAAACCGTTTTGATAGAACCCAGTACCTGCGATCATAGCTACCGCGGGAGTTTGACCACGAGAGCGAAACTGCGTGCAAAATTAGTAAATTATAAAAAAAAATCAGCTTCACGCTGTATCCGGCACACAGCAGGCTAGGCAGAGGGAACCTAGTGTTAAGACACTCCGTTCCCCACTTTGCGTGTTGAGTGGCAGAACTCAACGCCGCGATTTGCCTCTACACCAGAGCGAAGAATTGTAAATAAAAGTTTTAACTAAATTTTACATCTCCTCGAGTGGGGATCGAATCCACAATCAGTCGATTTTACAGTCACACTTTGTGCCCCTGCGCCACAACTGGCCTCGTAAATTATAAATAAATAAAAACCCGTTTCTTGTTACACATCTTTCAATAAAAATAACGATATATTATTTATAGAATAGTTATACAATATTATAATACATATTTAAATGAGGAGGACGTCGTCGGTATAAAGCCTTTATTGTCTCTTTGACAATGGGATAAATGTTAAATATTATCGTTTAATAGCTCTATAGACACTACTGTTACTGATATTAAAACAAAAACGTTCCTTATTTAAAACATCCTGTATTAAATACAGCTAGTTTTATATGCGTTGAGGCCGTCATGGTGCAGGAGTACAAGGGTGTGTGTGACTGTAATGTGACGCTTGTGGATTCGATTCCCAATCATAATGCCTTGAGAAACTCGTAATGCCTTGAGAA
The DNA here is from genome assembly GCA_013421005.1 of Heliconius erato x Heliconius himera. Taxonomy (NCBI): domain Eukaryota; kingdom Metazoa; phylum Arthropoda; class Insecta; order Lepidoptera; family Nymphalidae; genus Heliconius; species Heliconius erato x Heliconius himera. The sequence goes on from JAATLQ010034683.1 coordinate 1,533, forward strand.
TTCGACGGAAAGTGGAACGGAAGTGCATTGATGAGAACGGAGTGTCTTGAAACTAGTTTCCCAGGTTCCTTCTGCCTAGCTGTAAGTGGGATACAGCGTGAAACTGCAAAGTTAAAATAATCGAGTGATGGATCCTTAGTCTGGTTTCCCAGAGTAAGAGAAATAAAAACTACTCAAAAATTATTGCTTCGAATAGGAGTCGAACTTACAACCATCGCGTTTACCGTCAGGCTCTACTCTTCAACAAATATATAAATATTTCAGCAAAAAATGGCAATTTTGTGAATCAAATCAAAGATCGTCTATCTTTTAAAATACCTATGGGCTACGGTATATGCGTAGTTGGCGTGTCTTCGAAAATACTAATATATAAAAATAGATATTTTTAATTTCCGAATGGGCAGCGTTCCACCTTATTATATATGGTGGAATGTGTTCGTATTAATACTATAGTAAGTTGCGGTAAAGTCTAAAATTATTATTTTTCTGTTAATTTCTAATGAATATTTAAATATTTCTACTATCTTCCAAATACACATAACTGTTAGTTAACTATATCCCCAAGTACAATTCAAATCTATACATTATCATCTTTTTACCCGAATGCGCGACGCAAAGGCGAGTAATGTGTGTATTAATTATTGAATATAAGTTCCATCCATCTGTTGGTTTCTTCAACTTTTAATAAGTTCTTTGACCCTAAGTCATTATGCTTCTTACGTGACATTCCTCTAGTATCATCAAAATTTAATATTTACGCTTAATTTCCATATTAAAATACTTCATTTCAACAATTTTTCAACTTCACACGTTAATCCACAAATGGCAGAGAGTAAAGACAAATACAAGTCAATATGAGTGTTATTGGTGTGGACTGGTGATGCTAAATGACTGACTGGACTGGATGGATAATGTAGTGTCCTAACACTAGCTTCACTATACTTAACCCGCTCTGCGGGAAAAGGCGTGAATGTCTTTTTTATAAAATACATTATTATTCCAATGTCTTTATTCTAGGTCACTATTTTGCCAGATAGTTTAAAAATAAGTCGGACGACACGTGGCTCGCTCTTATCGTCTTGTATATACGGTGCGTACGAGTTGGTAGTCTCACCGTACACACTTGCAATAAAGAGAACAAAGACATACATCACATTATACATCAGCTTCACGCTGTATCCTGCACGGAGCAGGGTAGGCAGAGGGAACCTGGTGTTAAGACACTCCGTTCCCCACTTTCTGCCGAGGCATTGCGTGTTGAGTGAGTAAATATTTCATTTCCTCGAGTGGGGATCGAACCCACAACCAGTCGGTTTTACAGTCACACCTCGTGCCGCTGCGCCACCACTGGCCTCATTCACTCTTATCGTCTTGTATTTACGGTGCGTACGAGTTGGTAGTTACACCGTACACATTTGCAATAAAGAGAACAAAGACATACATCACATTATACATCAGCTTCACGCTGTATCCCGCATGCAGCAGGGTAGGCAGAGGGAACTTAGTGTTAAGACACTCCGTTCCCCACTTTCTGCCGAACTCTGGAGGCATTGCGTGTTGAGTGGCAGAACTCAACGCCGGGCTTAACCTCGACACCAGAGCGAAGAAATGAAAATATAAATTTAAGTAAATATTTCATTTCCTCGAGTGGGGATCGAACCCACAACCAGTCGGTTTTACAGTCACGCCTCGTGCCACTGCGCCACCACTGGCCTCATTCACTCTTATCGAATCGTATATACGGTGCGTACGAGTTGGTAGTTACACCGTACACATTTGCAATAAAGAGAACAAAGACTCTAATAATAAATGTATGGAAACTGAGCCAAGGATTCAATTTTGTTTGTTTCTGTATCAAGGTCCATTTCTTGTTTATTTTTGTTTGGTCTTACTCATCTCTCGGAGAGAAATGTCTTGAAATTCAACATTGCGTTTTCTCTAACTCTTCTTCTCTTTTTCTAAAAATCCGTGAAATATTAATAGTATATATAACTGCGATTAGGATTTGAACCTGCTATTGTTGTTTATTTAGTTATAATATGTGAACTGTGTATTACTATTTTTCATTCTATTATCTAGTTAGTAATAAGTTAGTTAAAAATATAATGAAAAAGATATCTTAATATCTATTTAAATAGATATTATGTCATATCATAAATGTAGTAATTTTTTTTTTAGAAAAAATAGCTTCACGATATTTCCCGCATGGCGCAGTAACGGGTTAGACAGAGAGACCCAAGTGTTGGGACACTCCATTGACACGAAAGAATAGGAAGGAATAGGTCCGTGCCCACCTCATTATGTTACTAACAAAAAGTTTACTCTGAAAAATTTAAATAATACATTTACATGAACCTTTATAAGGGCCGTTCGTTAATTTTTGTATCTCATACGCTGTGGTAAAAGATTTTCTTAGTCCGTCCAGGCGTCCGGTTTCCAAAAGGTGCGACTTCAAATACCGCTGCGTCCAAATTAAAAAAATATTCAACTTTAACATACTTTTAAAAAGAAATCAACAACATTTTTTAGACTAACGTTACGATATGTGATCAATTCTCACAATATACAAAACTTTTATTATTGACTGTATATGTATATATTATATTTATTTTATTATCAGCATTTTAGTCATTACAGTACAGCTGTTGCCTAGTTTGGGCTTAGATAACCTTGTGTTACTAATAAAACAGATTATTACTAAATATATTATTAGGCCATAGTAACGCAGCACAGTGGTACAGGTCTATATGTAACACAGTGGTTGTGGGTTGGATTCTCGGGAGAATGAATTATTTTCACTTCTCCGCATTGGTAACAAATTGCGGCTTTGAGTTCTGCCACTTCACGACAATTTGAGACATTAGTCTCAAATTCGGACGGAAAGCGGAGAAGTCAATGTCTTGACATTAGGGTCATTCTGCTGATGCTGCTGTATAGGATAACTCGTAAATCAGACACAAAGAAAAAAAAGTGATGTACGCTACCCTAATTCAGGAAGAAATATAGAATGCATTATTTATAAATTAACATCATATATACAATTTAACATTGTCAAGTATTTTTAAAAATAATAAATAAATGTGTAATAAATATGAAAACCAGTCGTGGAGCGGAAACACAAACGTATAACTGTAAAATCGACAGATTGTGGGTTTGATTTCCACGCGAGGAAATTTGCTATTTGCGGGATACTGTGTGATGCTAAAAAAAAATAAATAAAAATAATCATGTATCCTGCACACAGCAGGGTAGGCAGCAGTGTTAAGACACTCCGTTCCCCACTTTCTGCCGAATTCTGGTGGCGTTGCGTATTGATTGGCAGAACTCAACGCCGCGCTTAACCTCGACACCAGAGCGAAGAAATGGAAATATAAATTTAAGTAAATATTTAATCTCCTCGATGGGGATTGGGGATCGAACCCACAACCAGTCGGTTTTACAGTCACACTTCGTGCCGCTGCGCCACGACTAACCTCTAAATAAATAATAGTCACGTATGATTTAATTGACTATGGTATTAAATGTATGTGTTTAATATTAACAATGTATTATATAAATATATAATTTTAAACATTTTGCTTATCATATTGTTACTTAGTTGCTTCGATTGTAGAATTTAATAAATTTAGTGCTGGAAATTGTTCTAGAAATTTCTCTTAGATGTTTTTCAAAATATTTCTATAAATACTACTGTTTTTCACATTCCATTTACATATAAATGATTGATAAATAACTGATTTCACACTTTATATTGCCACTAGCGATTTTTACTCCCCTATTAATTTTTCTATATATTTTTTTTATAAATCATCGAGGCTATAGATCTGGTGCTCTGGTACAGATTCCTTGTGGTGCTCCTCAAAGCAAGGCGACGGTGGACCTTCCACCGAGGTGTCAAAGTGGTGTGCACGTAAGACTTCGCTTGGTTTTATTAGACTGTAGATTGGGCTACCTAAGGCAGTGTTCCTGATTTGGAACTACAAGGGCGTCAAAAAGCGCGTCTATCTCCTCTTATCATCATCATCATATCATACTTCAGATCATCAGTTCTTTTGCGTTGTCTTCTCCATATAAAATCTATAGGTGGTTCACCAATTATTCCCACAGTATCGTTCGTCTCCAAGTCCACACACATTTTTCGTGCGTCAAAAAGTCAAGAAAAAACTTGTAGCTTAAAAAGTAATAAATTCAGTTTAAATTTAATAAGAATTAAATAAATTCTTAATAACATACGATAACAATGGAGGTTATCTAAAAACATTGAGCATAGTGACCTTATTAATAAATGGCCAGTTTAAACATTGAGGTAATGTGCGTCCACTACACAAACAATGACGTAGGTGTACTGTACTGATAAAATACGGTCTGGTGGAGTGACCCGATGTTATGACGACGTACTCTATGGAGATCGAGGAAAATAATACAATAATAACATTAAAAAAATTAAATCAGCTTTACGCTGTATCACGGCAGCAATATAGGCAGTAATATAGACCTAGTGTTAAGACACTCCGTTCCCCAGTTTCTGCCGAATTCTGTAGGCATTGCGTATTGAGTGGCAGAACTCAACGCCGCGCCTTGCCTCGACACCGGAGCGAAAAACGGAAACAGCATATAGGGTAAAATATTTCAAACCTATACCTAAAGAAATTAATCAAGATGCATCAACAGTTTGGACGTAGGATTTTTTTTTCATTTAACGATTTTTATTCATACCTGTCCGTACCTTTTATAGATTAGTTAAAACTGCGGTTTCATTTAAAGTGGTGCTTACACTTCCACCCTGTATATGTAAATAAGTACTTAATTATAATATAAATTCTAATTTGATATAATTATTTTATAAAATATATTCCATGCTTGGTCCTCGTGGTGACAAATACAAACAATATTTATGAAGAAGTAAGTGACCTTCGCAATACAACTGGATTGTAAATAAGTATGTATATATATGTATGTATAGTTGCCTCGTGTATTTCTTATTTCTAATCTTATACTGTAGGAAAATGTCAATAAAGTCAAGGATTTTAGTCAAGAGCAGCCAGTCGTGGCGTAGGGTAGCAGCCTCACTTTGGCAACTAGGCAAAGCGCGCCACACAACGCTTTCAGGATTTTGGTAGAGCTGTGGGGGAACGGAAGGTCTTAATGAGAACGGAGTGTCGGGAACACTAGATTCATTTAATTTTTTTTTTTCGCCAGCGTCTAACTTTCAAGACTACTAAACGAATTCTTTTTTTTTTTATTTCTATCTTCAACATATTCTAAGAATTATACTCACAGATTACAAATATTATAAAAATTACCAACGAAAATTTTAAAGCTTTCTTGTTAATTGTAAAGTAAAAAAAAAGTAAAATCTCTCTTATAGAATAATATCAGTCACTATACAAATTATAATGTATACAACGATAACAGTTGTTATACAATAATTTCATAACCTTGTTATCTTTGTTTAAACTAACTGTCTTCAAGCTTATGATTAATTCGTTTATAAATATGCCACCGTCGTGCCGTAGTTGAGATTTTCGGCACAGGAGCACTAAACTCGAAAGGTTATGGGTTCGATTCCCACTCAAGGAAAGGAAATATTTCACATTTTCATTTCCTCGCTCTGGTAACGAGGCAAAGCGCGGCGTTGAGTTCCACCACTCTACATACAATGCCTCTAGGTGAAAAGTAGGTAACAGAAGTGTCTTAACACTAGAGTGGAAATCGAATCCACACCTGTCGCGTACGTTTGTGCGCCTATGCCACGAGTGCCACGACTGGCCTCGAAAATAACAAAATAATCTTAATTAAAATGTTATTAACTCATTACCGGAAGTTTAACATCAATTCAATACGAACTTATCGACGTTCGACATATTTTACGTGCTCTATTGACATTTTGCGACAATTATATATATGTTATTTTAATCAGAAACAAAGAATTAAATATTATATCCTATAGCTGCTGATGCCTCGTGGCGCGGGTAAGCGCAACGTGCCTGTCATCGTGTTACACTCAATGACGTGCGGTTGTGGGTTCAAATCTCACGAAGCAAATCTGAAATCTGAAACTTTGGTTTTAAGCTTCACACTCTATTTCGCATGTTACAGGGTAGGTAGAGGAAACTTAGTGTTAAGACACTCCGTCCCCAACTTTCCGTTGATTTTTCTAAGCATTGAGTGTTGAGTGGAGAAACTCAACGGCGCGCTTCTTTCTTTATACCAGATCGACGAAATGAAAATGTTAATAAATGATCATTCAATTCCCCAAGTGCAAATCGAACCCACAACCCTCTCGTTACGGTTGTGGGCGTACGCTAATATTTATTCTTCTCAAGAACTTAATATATTTCTACTCTCTAATCAAATCTGTATTTCAATGTCATGAAGCTGATAACTGTATTCTCTTGAACGCTCTAATCTCAGGAACTACTGCTTGAAATGTGAAAAAATCTTTTTTTCTTAAGATTGTTTTATTGCATTTTTCGAAGATGGCTGAAGGTTATAATTACATTACTTTTAACCTTTTCCTAGTGACTCACTGTACCTGCGGTCAGAGTGACCTCGGGAACCTTGCAAATTTTATGTGTAATACGCAACTCTTAGGGATTTCTATTTGGCCACGCAGGCGAAGCCGCGAATATAATATAATAAATATAAATGATTGTATTGAATGTAGAACAATGATGATTAGGTATATTAACAGAAGCTGCTTTAAATAAGAAAAATCATTGAACGTATAAAAGGGACTTTTAGGATAATATGTAAAATTATTTGTTTTAAAGTCTCTTCGTTTACCGATATTGTTAGGTATATATTCTCAGTTTCAAATACAGGGTGTATTCCTCATGTAGCAGGGTATGTGTAGAGGGAACCTAGCGTGTCTTAAGGTTAGGTTCCCTTTGCCTACCCTGCTACGGGATGGGCGGGAAATGGCGTATCTACCTCATTCCGCACTTTCCGCCGAATCCTGAAGGCATTGCCTGTTGAGTGGCAAAACTCAACGCTTCGTTTTGCCTCTACACCAGAGAACAGAAAAAGAAAATATTAAATATTTTATTTTCTCGAACGGGAATCGAACCTGTCGCGTTTGCAATCCCACGTTTGTGCCTCTACGCTACGACTGACCTCAAATGCGAATGGCTTTTATATAAATGATAATAATATAGTTACCAACGTAAATATATTTCTATGTAAGCGCTTATCTCGCCTGAGCTCTGTATATGGGCCTAATACGACATACGTAACCACCAGACGCCGTGTACGACTTTCTCTTATACAAATTACTTATTTTTCTTTAATTTATATGTATGTAAATATACATATATTACAGTATAGGAGCTGTTGATTTAATTTTTTAGTTTTGGTTAGGTTTTTTTTTTATTTATTTCAATATGAACTATATCTATAAATATGATCTATATATACCAAATAATATTTAAATTAAAGATAGATAAAAACATTTTGCCGCATAGCCAAATTCGAGACATTCCGCGTCGAGTGGTAGAACTCAACGATGTCTTTTTAGAACTTTTGTCTTGTTAGAACGGGGCTGTAAAAACAAATAACAGACCTACCCCCGAGTAGAGATGCAACCCGCAAACATCGCGTTCACAGTCACATGCTGTTCCACTGCGCTATACCCATAAATCACGACAAAATTGATGATTGAACGTATGTAGGAGCCTACATATGTAGAAGAGTCGAGTCCCATTATGTTCAATTTTTTAATAAATTTTCTAAAAAAACATTCGGTCGTTTCTTTTTTTTTTCAAAATGATTAAAAAAATAAAATTTAATAAAAAATACTTTATAATATGAATTCTTCATTATCCTTCTTTTTTTCCAGCTTCACGCTGTATCCCGCACACAGCAGGGTAGGCAGAAGGAACCTAGTGTTAAGACACTCCGTTCCCCACTTACCGCCAATTTCTGGAGGCATTGTGTGTTGAGTGGCGGAGCTCAACGCCGCGCTTTTCCCTCGACACCAGAGCGAAGAAATGAAAATATAAATGTAAATAAATATTTCATCTCCTCGAGTGGGGATCGAACCCACAACCATTCGATTTACAGGCACACTTTGTGCCCCTGCGCCACGACTGGCCTCAATTTCATTATCTTTCAATTTCATAAAACCTAGTTAACCTATTTAATCGATATTATATTTACATATCATACACGTGTCGTAGAAGTCACAGGTCTAAAGTAAGATTGACATTGACAAGATACTCCTCTGTATGTTATACTTACTTGTGTGTGGGCGACGTTAATTGTGTTAATGTAAACCAGTTACTGATATACCGTTTGGTTCCTTATATAACCTTCTGTTTTTAACTATTATTTTAGAACTAAATATTTATGTACTAAATTAGTTAAATTTATTTGTATAAAAAAATATTGAAAAGAATGTACCTATTGAGAAAAGAATATGGTTTTTCAATTGACCAGAAATAAATATATTTTGAGTATTCTAATATTTTTATCTTTAGTCTTGTATGAATCCAGGCGATCCATCGACTCTATCGTACGTTACTACGTTTAGAACCGATGCGATTTGTCCTTATCATTTTCAATAACAATATATTTTTTCATACTGTTCCTCAAATTTCGCTCAATTTTATCGATATTGCTTGATAATTGGCGGAACTCAACGCTGCGCTGCTGCTGCTTTGTGTTCTTATGAGGAAATTGAAACAATCATAACTGAATTACAAAATGAGAATATGTATTTTTTTTTATATTTTCATTTTTTTAATAACGACTTTCGACTAATATAATGCTCAAAGCATAAAATCGATGTCTTTACTAGTATGCACTCCAAGGTTCTAACATTCACCTTCAATTCCATCATCAGATATCCATGTCATCAAATTGTATTATCCTCTCTAAATAAAGACACAACGATTAGAAGTGCGTGGAATTCAGATTTTTATATTTTATTATTTAGTTATTATTCGATCTAATTATAGCATGTTAAAAATGCCAATAAAAATTACTTTTCCTATGGGTCTATGGCATCAAAACGCTCCAGGGATTCATCAGATCGCTCCGACGAGATGTAGTAACGCTTGCAGCATATTCTTTAGACTTGGCTTTGTCAGATTATGGTTTATTCAGATTATTGGTAGGCGCTCTGAACATGAACAATACAAAAATACAAGAACTGCTAGAGAAATAGAAAAAATATTAAAAATCAAACATATTTTGCTTGACGACCAACACGTAATTTTGTATCAAAAAATTCCAATTTCATACACCTGTGTAAATAATTTACAATGGCAATATCTATTCTAATGTCATAATAGAGAAGAATTTTCCATTAAATTTTGTTTATTTGTCAAGAATAATTCGTGTGCGTAGTCATTAAACAGATGTTACCATTCAGCACACATGTATTTAGAGTCCATGTCCATACTAAATTTTCCTTGCGGCTTCGCCCCATTGGCCATGGAAGTGACTAAGAGTTGGGTATTATGCAGGACATATTCTGAGTGCCCGAAATAACTGAAGAAAACAGGTATACTGGGTTAGATACATCAAAACTGTTAAAATGAGTCGTGATGATATTTAGCCTTCCACAATTAATCGACTATCCACAACACTAAAATAATTTATCCGTTCAAAGCATCAATTTCTGAGATTATCGCGTTCAGCCAAACTCTTCGGCTTTATAATATTATACATATGAAGCGTTCTACTTTTTTGCCGAGAATCTGAGTGATAAATTTTAGATTTAAAAAATATATATATTTCTCCACAAGACAAGGCAAATGAGCGTACAGGTCAACTGATGTAATTGTAAAGACCAAAAACAACTAAAATGGAATTAGTATTTTTATAATGACCACATTGTCTAAAAAAATTAAAATAATTCAATTAAATTTAAAAATAAAATAAATTATTGTGTAAATAAAGTCTTAGAAACTACATTTTTGAAAAAATACCATTTTTTTTTCTGGAGGAGACGCGTAATTGTCGGTAAAAAACTAGAGCGCACCATATACATTATTTCACAATATTAATGATTTATTAATGCAATGTATTCTAAATGTTCTAAGAAAAACTATAAAAACTAATAAGAAACCCTTTTGGAAAAATTAATTAAAATTTAATCAGCTTCACGCTGTATCCCGCACACAGCAGGGTAGGCAGAGGAAACCTAGTGTTAAGACACTTCGTTCCCCACTTTCTGCCGAATTCTGGAGGCATTGCGTGTTGAGTGGCAGAACTCAACGCCGCGCTTAACTTCGACACCAGAGCGAAGAAATGGAAATATAAATTTAAGTCAATATTTCATCTCCTCGAGTATAGATCGAACCCACAACCAGTCGGTTTTACTGACTGGCCTCTTATGGAAAAATAATTTATAAGATTTTGACCAGTCATGGGATTCAACCGTTGCAACACTGATTGTTTCCACCAAAGTTTACGAAATAAATGGTGTGCCTAATGCGTTTCGACAGTAGATAATTTCTTTCTCAATACCGCAATATCGAAAACTTTTGAAATTTTGTATTAATATTTCGTAAGCAATTTTAGTTTTGTTTTGTCTGAGCCAATTATCTTAAAAATTACTTTAGTTGTAGTTTTATATACAGGGTGCCTCGTAAGTATTTCAACGGAATATCAGTGCTATCATTGATATTCCGGGGTTTTAAACAGGGTTATAAACTAGAACAATATTAATAATAATAATATCTAGATTAAATAGTTTTCGAGTTCTGATTTTTTTTAAATAAATTAAAAAAAATCTCTCACCGCGTTCATAAAATAAATAAATACTTTTTCCTTATTTTTTAATTGGTTATTTTTAAACTGGTTATATTAAGGAAATAGTGAGGATGTTCCTCCAACCCAATCTACACCTTCTTATAAAATTTCTTTTTATCGACCTAGAGCCAATCGGTCATTTTTTAATCTATCCGCCAGCATGATTAAATTTTTGTCTTGTTTGAATTTTTGGTTCATACACGGCTCCTTTAAAATAACCCCGTAAAAAATAGTCGAATGAATTTAAGCCAGGCGAGAGCGCTTGCCGTGGTATTGTTCCTGCGCGTCTAATCCACCGATTTGGGAACATTTCATTTACGTAGTTTATAACTTTTCGAGATTAATGAGCGGGAGTACCATCGTGTGGCAACCACATACTTTCACGTACTTCTTGTGGCACTTGTTATGATAAATTATTTAAATCATTTCCTAAAAAGGCCGGTGGTGGCGCAGCGGCACGAGGTGTGAATGCAAAACCGACTGGTTGTGGGTTTGATCCCCACTCGAGGAGATGAAATATTTACTTAAATTTATATTTCGATTTCTTCGCTCTGGTGTCGAGGTTAAGCGCGGCGTTGAGTTCTGCCACTCAACACGCAGTGCCTCCAGAATTCGGCAGAAAGTGGGGAACGGAGTGTCTTAACACTAGGTTCCCTCTACCTACCCTGCTGTGTGCGGGATACAGCGTGAAGCTAATTTAATTTTATTTTATTTCCTAAAAAATGTAAATAGGGAAATCTCAATCAAAATCTCAAATCGATGGATTGAACGAGGGGATCTAGTGTGCTATTTGACCACTCTATTCCTCTTTTAAGACGGTATGTCTACCACAGCGAACACAGAATATAAACATTTTATTTATAATAACAATTTCCATTTGCAGGAATTGAATCCAAAACCATAATACTTATAGTATTCTACATTCCACAGTGCCCCAATTAAACAACCACTGCTATTAAGATTATAACTTGAAAACATAACGATAGTACAGTCTACAGTCGTTGATATTAAACAATATGATGATATCATTTTATAAACATAATATTCAAAGTTTATTGTTTACACTTGAGTATTTAATAATTAAATTATTAAATATTTATTTTATAATAAAAAAGATATTATCAACTAAACGAGGAAAATTCAAGAAGCCAGTGGATTGACAAGTTACTTGAAATGTATCAATTGTTTTGTAATAAGAGACCATTTGAATCGTGCACAGGTGGTACTTATTAATATTAAATTTAAATATAATTACAATCAAAAGTCGTCTGCTTATAAACGCGACAGTTTTTGGTTCGATTTCCACTTGGAGCCATTCCCCAACACTAGCCGCATATTCTTTAATAAGTGATTTTAATTTCCTCGTTCAACAAGCCAAAGTTCACGCAATGTATAGAAAATGAAGCAGAAAATTGGGAACAGAGTGTCTTACAAAGTTTCGATCTACATCTCCGGTTACATGCTGTATAAATAAATCTTAAATTTTGAGTTCATAGAAAGAAAAAGCTATTTATATTATATTAAATTTAACATTTAAAGCGAAAAGTTCTTCCTTTAGGAAGACTTCCTTCATACTTTTTTCTATTGTTTAAGGTTGATATCTAATTACAATACTTAGAAATTAGACACGACGATATTTAATTACTTGGCTCAATGAACACGGTCAGCTATTGCTAATAAAGCGTGTTGAAACAAAAAAATATGGAACTATAAAAAATATGTAAAAACCTTCTGATTCCAAATATAGATTTTTATTTTATTTACAAATAGTAGCCGTTTGTTTTTGTAAGTTATAAAAAGTCTCTCGACTCTTCCGGTTTCTATAGGAATTTAGAAAATGTCTCTTAAGAGAGCACTAAGGTGCTCCCCTATACCCAAGGAATCTACAAGCTAAATCTTAGCAGTATAGAAGTTTATTCTGTGCATTCTCTGTCAGTCACTCAGTAACAGAAGAGTTTTATATAGATTAAAAATATAAGAATATAACAGGTATTTATATTATGTTTCTTTTGTTTCAGGGTATAACTTGGGGCAAAGCGTTCTTAGTAGCAGCAGAAAATAATGCCGCGTTACCATATCTGTCCACTAGAGAATGCCAACTTGGAGGATATAGGATTTATACAGTGAATTTCCACCCAAAGCCCTCGTTCCTACCATCCAGTAGTAATATAGACAAAAAAGATGCCCTTCTATATATTGCTGTGCCAGAAAACAAACATTGGCTCGGTGCTGCTCCTCTACCAGATATGGCAAAACAAATTTTAGATTGCCGTGGTTCTTCCGGCTCCAATGTAGAATATCTTTTAAGGCTAGCAGATTTCATGCGAGACGAAATCCCTGAAGCTTTAGATGATCATTTGTTCTCTTTGGAGAGATTGGTTAGGAAATTTGCAGCGGATATGAGGATATGTTTGAGGAGTTTAATGGGTGAAGAGAAAGAGGAACGTGAACCGGAACAGGCCCAATCTCCAGCACCCAGTTTTCAATTTGCGTCGAGAATTCCTGATAAGAAATTACGTTGTGTCAATATGTGATTATTTCCAGATTGGTTCACCGGGCGCTATTATTTAAATAAGTTAAAAGTTTCTTATTTTTGTGGCTGGCCACGTAATTTTGTTTATAATGAAACTTCTAAATGCCAAATGTGATGGCAAGTTATGCGTCGTTCCTGGATTTGTGAATGCTGATCTCGTTAGTTAATGTCAATTCTGATTGGAGGGATTGATGATAGCGTAGATTAGATAATGATCCTTGAAAAGAAATAGACTCCAGCATATAAGCAAAGACCCCTTATATTATAGCTAATTTTTTGTATATGATTATTGAAATAATTTTGATAAGACTTATTAAAAGTAAAGATTGCTGATAGAACACTGAGAAGTTAAGAATGTTGCAAGCAATTTGATCGAATTCAAAGGCAGTTTTGGCCAAACTAAGACTGTAGACAAAAAAAATCTGAATTCTGTGTCGATTTAAAAACATATAGATATAGATTTAAAAATATTTGACTTTACAAACCTAACTTAAATAAATATGACTTATAAAACGACTAAATAACGCGACTTCTAAAATTAATTTTACAATTATTTATCTTATTGTCTACAATTGTGATAGTTTTATATATAGGTGATGTAATTGCCTTATTTTTTAATGTAGGCCATGTTTTGATAACGTTGACATGTAACGTAACTTCCTATTATGACATTTTATACAGTTTTATGAAGAATTTTTTATGATTGCCTTTTTGGTATATTTGCTATTCTATAAATCTTTAGCTTTTGATTTCGAATCCTAGGCCGGACTGCGTTTTCTAGCATTAAATCTAAATTATTCTAATATTGTCTGTTAATAATGAAGAAAAAAAATATGGAAGACTAAGAAATAACAATTCGGCAGAAAATGGGGAACGGAATGTCTAAACACTAGGTTCCCTCTGCCTACCCTGCTGTGCACGGGATACAGCGTGAAGCTGGAAAAAAAATAACAATTTGGACCATATACACGTTCACAATGTAATATTTTATACTCTCAGTGACTAATTTACTGATAATGCTTGACGTTCTCACGATCGCCTTCGAAGCTACCTAATAATGTTTATAGGTATAATTTATCTTATGAATAAAAATATTTTGTTGTAACTATAAATTAATTAAACTTTTATTTAATTCCTTCTTTAAAAGCTTTTCAACTGTCGATGTTATTAATCCAGATTTCAGAAAGTGGAGAAATATCTTGATGGGAACGAAGTGTCTTTAACACTAGGTTCCCAGGTTCCCTCTGCGTACCTTGCTATGTGCTGGATACAGCATGAAGCTAAAAAAAATGTTGGCTTTGTGTTGATACTTTATAGAAATGTGATTAAGGCAATTATAGTTAGTCAAATGCTATTTAACATTTTGACTCTAAACTAATAAAAAAAAAAACCTGAGTCATAAAAAAATATGCTAGCTTAGTAAATGTAACTTATATCTATGAATATTGTTAAACCAAAACTGACAAAGTATTATAATAATAATGATCAAAAACTGTTAGATTTAAGCTGTGATTTTATGTAAAAAGTTTCTTTTTAATATATTTGTGTTAATAAATTTTGTTGTTTGGTCTAAACTAAAGTATTCTATGTAAAATAAGAAATGTAACAATTTTGTATGGATTTTGTAATCAACTATGTAAGGCTAAGCCTATGTTTAATATAATAAATTAATGACTTATTATGTTTAGTTTTTTTTTGAAATCCTTTATAAATATTATGTTTAATCTTGAATTTTCTCGATCGAGTATTTTTAACTCACAGTTGTAAGGCAATTCTACAATGCAATTGAAAAAGTTATAAGTTGTGTAGTAATTGTTGCTGTTTCAATTGATTTTAATTAAATAATTGATATATTTTATAAAATTGAGGCCAGTCGTGGGGCAGTGGCACAAAGTGTGACTGTAAAACTGACAGGTTGTGGGTTCGATCTCCACTCAAGAAGATCAAATATTTACTTTAATTTATATTTTCATTTCTTCGCTCTGGTGTCGAGACAAAGCGCGGCGTTGAGTTCTGCCACTCAACACGCAATGCCTTCAGAATCCGGCAGAAAGTGGGGAACGGAGTGTCTTAACACTAGGTTCCCTCTGCCTACCCTGGAGTGTGCGGGATACAGCGTGAAGCTGATTTATGTATTTATTTATTTTTTATTGATATAAATGCATTTTTTATTAACTCAATTATTATTTTAGATGAGTAACAAGATGATAAAAAATATTAAATAATTGACTTAAAATATTGATACTTAGTTTCGATCCTATTAAATTCCGAATTTCGAAAGAAAATGAAAACGGAATTGAAATCTTCCTGTGAATAGCTGCCGAGAAAAAGGCTTGCTGCTTTCCCAGTGATTTTTTTTGCTTAAATTATTTTTATTTAAGTTTGTAAGCAATTCCACAGTTAAAATTATTTCTACATTAAAATTAAATTATAAAAATATACAGCGCCCTCTCATAAAATGCTTTGTACTAAAATTAATTTAAAAATGCTTTAATTGAACCAAAGATGGCGCTGCGTTGTCGTTGTGCTATAATTTGTTGATATTCAACATTTTTTAACATTTTTAGTGTTATTCCACACTTAGGAAAGTTATGCTAACAACATAAATAAGTTGTAACAATCGTATAAAAAATTCGACGTAGCTTGATGAGAACGTATGGCTTAGTGGTCAGAGCGCTTAGTCGGTTTCCAGGAGGCGCGGCTTCGAGTCTCGCTACGTTCTGATATACCTACATTCGTTTTCAAATAAGTATTGCTGTTGTTCAAGTTGCCTGAACTACGAGAGATAAGTTAATATTTTTACAGGTTCTTATAATTCTCCAATGGTTTGTATAAATGAGTAGCCACACAATAATCAGAAGATTTATAATTTTCAAATACATGTATACAGTACGGTGAACAAGTTGTGGCCACCCTGTAAAAAGTTAGTTAAGATAGTAGACTATTGGCTCCGTGCACGACTACAGCGCCACCACGCGTATGCTAATTTGTTGGCTTTCAACACAAATTTTTACATTTGCAATATTATATGTTTCTTGTGTTTCTTCTCTGGAAAATCCACTCTTATTTTGAGGGAAGGGTTCTTCACCTATTCAGCTAAAACATATATATCGTTGCTGATAGTTTTAATAATAATTGTTGCTCATCATTACAGATAGATGAAAGGCCACTAAATCATTTTTTTCTGTTGAAGTTACCATCACATACTTGGCTATAAATATATCTATTACATGGAAATGTATTTCTTGCATTGTAGAATTTCTCATTTTCTTGACTTAATAAAACAATAAGTTGAACATATTGCTTTGACATTAGCAGGTGACAAAGCTTACATTTTTTTCTACTTTTGGCCACCATGAGTGCTGCTAGCGATTATGACATCCCCACCTAGTACTTTTCACCCTGCCAATAAATAGTTAACAATCGCAAAAGTTAACGGCAGAGAGCCAACGACTTGTTGATAATTCTTTATAGTGGTTATTAGAGTACGACAAGTTGCTTCCTTTGTGATAAATCCGTTAATCTAAATTAATTAATCAAGAAAGAATTTATTAATAAAAAAAAAATCACATTTTCTTTACTTTTTTTTATTAATATTCAATTCAAAATATTCTTTATTCGAATAAACTGTCCAATTGTTCTGGCGAATCAAAAATTTGAGAAGAAAGACGAGAGAGAAAAAGAGACGACGAGAAATTTAACATTTGCTCTTTTCAATATTGTAAGTATGTAACTTATGATGACACTAACACATTTTTGTCTCTATCTAGCATTCTACTGAATAGAATTGTATGAAAAAATATATTTTGTTACCAATAATATGAAGGTACAAATAAAACACAGGAAATGCACTAAACATATTTAATAATTTCACATCATCATACGACATCAATACAAATAATATATAATACCATCAAATATACAAACAAGATGAGAAACATCGATAAGTTTAATTACTTAATTTTGATATTTACATTTCCTTCATTTATATCCATACAAAAATTCTACAGATATTGCAAAAAAAAAACCTAAACATTTCTTATCGTTTCTATGCAAAAAGAAATAGTTGTACTAAATTATACCGCCATTTTGTTTCTAAAAAGCAAAATTTAAAACCTCCTATTCATTATTTTTACTATTTACACTAATATTTGTTTCGTATCTAAAATTATAAACTAATTAAGTACAATTAATATAATTATTATTTTGTTCGAATCAAAAACACAAGTTAAACTAAAAAAGAAGACTAGATTTTACTATTATTTTGAAAGATTTGTTTTAAATAATTAATTTAGTTATTAAACTTTCTAATGAAAGAATGATTTAAATTTGAAAAATATTCAATTTTTTGAGTTTTATTGTAATTTATTTTTTAAGAAATTATAGTTAAACTCAATAAATTTAATATTTTATATCAACTAATAAAAATTAAAATTAAAAAAGTGATCTACCAAAAATGGTGTACTTAATGACCTTCAAATATCCATACACAAACTCTTAGTAAATTATTATTATTTTGCAATCTAAATTATTTTCTGTTCTAAATTTCAAAAAGTTATTAGTTAAATAAAGAAACAAAGTCATGGACACAATTACTTAATAAAAAAATAATCTATTGTTGATAATACTTTCTTATAATACACTGATTCACAAACAAACTTTGGTACTTAGTATTTACATATAAAATAAGAAAATAAATATTTACATAATAAAAGAAATATTATGCTGTTCTTACACTATTTTTAAACTACGGTAATATTTTTTATAAAAAATCTAAGAATAAATATTAAAAACAAAAATGACGCCGTACTACGTCTTAATATAGCAACTTAATAAAAAAAAATCATATAAAGCATCTTATAAAAAAACAGTTTCAGCAAAATATATTTAATTAAAAACTTACACTAAAATTTGGAGATACACTCATAAATAAATTTAAAAAGTCAATATAGATAATAAAAATATTTAACTAAACTTATTATATAGTCTGTAGACTTTTCTGACGTTTACATTCTAAGGTGGGAAACAAGAAATTGCTACATTATATTATATTATGATAATTTAAAATGCAACTAATCTCATAGAATTAAAAGTATTACTAAAAAAATACTGACGAGAAGATCTAACTACTCACGCAAAATTTTTTTTTCAGCTTCACGCTGTATCCCGCAAATTGCAGAGTATAAAATATTTTGTGTATTCTATATTTGAAAGCTTTGGTAAACTTTTTGCAAATAAACAAAATGTATTAAAAATTTACTTAATTCTTTGAAAAAAGTACATTGTATAGTACCTAAGTTAAAATATTGAAAAAATAAAATAATATTATGAATATAATAGGTAAATAGCGTGAAATATTTATCTCATCTAACAATAAAATCTTTCCAATTTGCTCCTCTTGTCATTTTTTATAATTTTATTTAAAAAAATACAAAATACTGTCAAATATCCATCCTCCTGCCCTATCTTTACCATATCACTCATTATTCCAATATTTAATACAAACTCAACTACCAAGTCAATAAAACTGACTTCACCATCTCAAAGAGCCAAATCTCAACAATTTTCTCAATATTAATACCAATTTATAATAAATAAGTTTATTTTATAAAAGGAAATTCGCTGTCACTCTCGTCCCCGGAGCCATCGTAGCTGGACGGTGGCGTGTCTAACTGAGGTAGACCCAAATCCAGGTATTCCTGGTTAGCTGTAACTGTTAGTATTTTGTCTAGATCTTCTACTAATTCGGTAAAAGAGGGTCTGTCGCCCGGAGAGAAGGACCAGCACTCACGCATTAACATGTATCTGAAAAAAAAGTAATTAATGTTAAATATTTTTAAACATTTTTAAAGTGTTTTTCCACACTTAGGAAAGAAAAATATTTATTTAGAAAACGTATAAAAATTTTGGAACGCATGGCTTAGTGGTCAGAGCGTCTGGTCGGTTTCCAGGAGGCGCGGGTTCTAGTCCCGCTGCGTTCAAATTTTTATACGTTTTCTAAATAAATAATTAATGTTAAAGTATAGAATATAAAAGTAAGTAGAAAAGCAAGTAAATACTTATTAAAAAAAACGTATTAAAATTTGAACGTAGCAGGATTGCAGGAAGTGTGGAATAACACTTTAAAAATGTAAAAAAATTGTAGATCTAATTTTCTAAGAATTATTAATAATGGTACATGTTATTAAAGGATGTTACAGATACAAATTCTAACTTTGGTAAATTTTATATTTTTTATAGAAACCTCGTAACAAAGCCCTAAATATCTTTAAATTCGTGCAAGCTGGAAACTGAAACATTTAACAATCCTGATATGCTGAAAAAATTAGAAACCTGATAAAAGATTGCTCTTGTATTCACTTTACTTTTCACCACACACCAAGATGAATAGAAAGAAAGAATCAGTAGTTTTTAATGAATATATTGTACCTTCACCATAAAATATTTAATATATCTATATAATCAGAAAATTCAAAAAATAATTTAATGCTTAATAATAATAATAACATAAAAACTTACATTTCAAGACTACAACACGGCGGTTTCTCCATCCTATGTCCGGCGCTCAAATGCTGGTACATGTACTGGCCGGGAACAGTGGGGTATGGTGTTCCGCCCAAAGTCATTATTTCCCAGAGTAGAACTCCGAATGACCAGCTGTAAAAAGAAGATGTTTCATTATATTTAAATGAAATTCGTATAGAAATTTTGTAGTAGCATTGTTGTTTCTTGTTAATTTTAACGCTTTTTCATTGAATATGTCATGGTCAACCAAACCGAACCAGATCAGGAAAAATATTATCTACAATATCAGCTATTTTCTCATTTAGATACGACAAGTGCATAAGACATGCAATATCTGAAAAGATGACCAGAAAGTGGTCACCTTAAAACTTAAGTTCCCTTTGGCTACCCTGTTATATGCGGGATACAGCCTGAAGTCCAAAAATATAATAAAAAAAACAATAAAAACACAGGACCACCAGCAGGCCAGGCGTGGCGCAGCGGCACAAAGTGTGATTGTAAAACCGACTGGTTGGAGGTTCGACCCTATTTGAGGAGATTAAATATTTACTTAAATTTATATTTCCATTTCTTCGCTCTGGTGTCGGGGTTAAGCGCGGCGTTGAGTTCTGCCACTCAACACGCAACGCCTCCAGAATTCGACAGAAAATGGGGAACGGAGTGTCTGTTAAGACACTCCAGCAGGGTAGGCAGAGGGAACCTAGTGTTAACTAGGTTCCCTCTGCCTACCCTGCTGTGCGCGGGATACAGCGTGAAGCTGATTTATTTTTTTATTTTTTTTAATAAAAACACTCACACATCAGTCTGCGTAGTAAACACTTTGTGATACAAAGATTCAGGCGCCATCCACCGCACCGGCAGCCTGCCTTCAGTCTTCTTACGGTAGTAGTCGTTGCTGTGGACGTCCTTAGCGAGACCGAAGTCAGCTATTTTGAGGACGCAGTCGTCTGACACGAGGACGTTTCGAGCTGCCAGATCTCGGTGGATACACTGGAGAGTTAGTTTTATTTCTATTATTATTCTTAGCCAGGCGAGGCGAGGCGAGGCCAGTCGTGGCGCAGCGGCACGAGGTGTGACTGTAAAACCGACTGGTTGTGGGTTCGATACCCACTCGAGGAGATGAAATATTTACTTAAATTTATATTTCCATTTTCTTCGCTCTGGTGTCGAGGTTAAGCGCGGCGTTGAGTTCTGCCACTCAACACGCAATGCCTCCAGAATTCGACAGAAAGTGGGGAACAGAGTGTCTTAACACTAGGTTCCCTCTGCCTACCCTGCTGTGTGCGGGATACAGCGTGAAGCTGTTTTTTTTATTATTTTTAATTTTGAGGCCAGTTTGGCGCAGAAGCACAAGCACAAAATTGTAAACGCGACAGGTTGTGAGTTCCGCCACTCAATATCCAATGCTTCCAGAATTTGGCGGAAAGTGGAGAACGCAAGTGTCTTAATAAGTACGAAGTGTTTTAACACTAGGTTCCCAGGTTCCCGTCACCTACATTGCTCTGTCTAGGGATGGGATTTAATGTAACAACGTTTAATTGAGAATATTTTTGAAAGTAGTACTTAAATGTGGTATTTTATGTTTAATAAAAGATGTAATCTTACCCTTCTCGACGCTAAGTATTCCATCCCTCTAGCAACTTGATAGGAGAATGATACTAAATCTTTTTGTGTTAACGTTTTCTTTTCTTTCATATCTTCTGCTGGTGATTCGTATCTAGAAAATTTGATTTGATTATATAAGTAAAATTTTGAATATTTTTAATTATAAGATTTATTTAATAGTTTTGATTTTTTTTTCTTTAAAATATTACATAGTAAGATAATTACAATTAATGTTGTAGTAGAAAAAGATTCAATTTTAATTTATAGTTTTTACGACATTATCATAAATTATATAGAGATAAAAAAAAACTTCTCTATAGCTTATCGTATCTCCTTTTTACATATAAGGCAGGCAAAGGAAGGCGTGCAAACAGTCGCTCATATCTAATATTTTCATTTCCTTGCTCTGGTAACGAGGCAAAACGCTGGATTGAGTTCCGCCACTCAATACAACACTCAATGCCTCCAGAATTTGGTAGAAATTGGGGAACGGAAGTGACTTAATGAGAACGGAGTGTTAACTTAACATTAGGTTCCCAAGTTCCTTCTGTCCCTGCCATGTACAGGATATAGTGTGAAACTAAAAAAACCAACCTATTTCCAGGTCGATGGTTTCTCAAAAACTCTCTTAAATTGCCATTAGGCGCGTATTCCACGATAACGTATAGCGGTCCATCTTGAGTGCAGCATCCCAACAGATTGATTATATTGACGTGTTTTCCTATCATCTTCATCATCTCCATTTCTGATACTAGCGCCATCATTTCAGCGTCTGTGTGGCCCTCTGCAATAAGAAATATATTGTATAACTAGCAAACCCGGCGAACTCCGTTTCGCCACCAGATGGCTTCGTTTTTTGTAACATTTCGTTTGGGGATTAAAAGATGAACAAAAAATTTTTTTTTGCTTTATGTCACAATAGTAATGAATTCATTTCGATTACAAAAATGAAGTGTAATTTAGTTGAACTTCTCTAAGTAAAAAATGAAAGTGAATCCAAAGTAAATAATGAATCGAAGCGTTATACGTGTCCGCAAATTATCCGTTTCATTGAAGTGCTCTTTGGTAAACCACATTTTTTGTTTTTTGGTCTGACGTTAACACAAATAAAGCGGATGGTTTCCCAACT